>VMDO01011008.1:0-68918 GCA_007922755.1 Pedetes capensis
GCTGACTCAAAGTTACAAGAAGGAAAAATCCCACTCAAAGGTCAGATCACATTAAAAGGGGGGGAGGGAAGATAAGAATGAGGTCAATAAAAATGGACTAGAAATCGCATGTAATTGTTCTAACAAGATAGAAACAAAGATCACTACAGGAAAAGTTTCTATCTTAAACAGAAATGGAACCCAAGGACATATAGAAAAATACTATATAGTAAAAGATAGAGAAGACTTGGATGGGAAACTTAGATTGGAAGGGGGGGAGGGGGGGAAACATAGAGGAGGGTAAGGGGTAACCTATATGAATAATGCTTATCAAATTGCATATATGAAAATTGTCACAATGAAAAGCATGTCAAAATGAATCACATTATGATGTACATTAAAAATTTCTAATAAAAAAAAGAGAAGTGCTGAGTTCCACAGTAGACATTTAAACACAGGTAAAGATGGAAGCACACAAAAAGGAAACTGAGGAAGGGCAAGGTTAAGCTTGGAAAGCAAATCAGGAGATAGGACATCAAAGAAGGAAAAAAAATTATTTCAAATCAAAACAACTCATAAATGCATCTCTTCAAATATAGCTGTGTGTTGTGGCTCCTGCCTATAATCCCAGAGCTAAGAAGGATGAGGCAGGAGGATGGTGAGTTCCAGAGTTTCAGGTCAGCCTGGGCTCCACAGTGAGGCCTCCTTACACATGTGTGCATGCACACATGTGCATATATATAGGGCATATGCCATTTTTCATTCTGCTTCTCCAGTTAAAGCTGTATAGCATAGCTTTTCTTCATAACACAATATATTTTTAAACATAATTTTAAATTGAATCAATAGAGTTAGATCCAGATTTTCTGTAAAGGATTGCCTATTCTTTGCTTCTAGTTTGATTTCCAATATTTATAATTTAAAAACCTCAATCTAGTATAATATGTTTCTTAAGATATTGTTTTAGAAGTGAATTTTTATGAAAATGTGAATTTTCATATATATTGTCCACTTTAACTCATAAAAATATAGAGTTCTTCAAAGTCACCAGCAGTAGGGCTAGAAGTTTTATGGAAGGTGGGATCTTTATTCACGCCAAGTCTTCAGCAGGCAATTTGTCTGGGTAGATACCAAAGCCCAGGTGTTGGGGCCCTGAGGGAAGGAGTCTCTGGTCTGACAATTTCCCTGCAGACATAAATGGTGATATTTAGCTCTGCATGGGTTCCCTTTGGACAGTCAACCAAATGTGATGTGGATACAAGGTTGAGCACCTCACTCTGCTCCAAGAAAGTTTGTCAATAATGGCAAATTGTGAACCTGAGCCAAGGCCCAGAGCAGATTTTTTGAGTTGACTGGTTCTCCTTTCAGATAGTATGTGAACTCAGCTAAATTTTCTCTGCCTGTTATGATGGCAGAACCCAAGTTTATGAGGAACAGTCTTGTGAGTTTTACCTTTCACAGAGTGAAAGGGAATTAGCCACTATATGCAGTGAGAGATTTAAAGGCAGGCAGGGAATGGAAAAGATTTATAGCAAAAAAGAAAAAAAAAAAAAGAGGAGGAGTCTTCAGAGGTGATCTTGTCAGAAGTTGGCGGCATGGGATTACTGGAGTTGAGCTAAGAAGAAACGATGGACCTTTCTGACCAGTTTGCAAGTACATTTGGCTCTGTCTGGTTGGTCCTTAGATAGAAATAGGGATAAAATTCAGAAGGCTGCCAGCTTTGGTGCAACTTCTGACCATTCAGAGTCCATTCCTACAGGTTGTGGTTTCACTTGCAAAGCTGACTTGTGCAATTTCTTAATCCAGGTTCTTTTGTCATTTGTGGTCAAGAAATTATCCATTTGTATAACTAATCTCTCAAACTCTATTAATTTTTCATTGCCAGGAAATCTTCTTTTTTGAATGATGCTTTGGATTTATTAATATTTTTAAAATTTTATCATAATTACAATGACATTTTGGAATTATGACAAGAAATTATATTAACTTATTTGCCATGCTAATTAAAGGTTGAGTGAGAATATATGCCTGTTATTCCTTTAATTAGGAATACATAAATATGAAATTATTTATATATGTAACACATGTATATTGTTGTTGTTAGGTGCTGTCAGGTCGGTATCTGACTCATAGTGACCCTCATAGGGTTTTCAATGGCTGACTGTTTCGGGATTGCCTTGGGAGTGGATTACCAGGTCCTTCTCCCATTTTTGAGGTGCTGGGAATTGAACTTGGGACCTCAGAGACTACAGCGCAGTGCTCTACCAATTGAGCTAAACCCCAGTCCCAACACATGTATGTAATTTTAAAATGTGTAATTTAACAAAATAGATTATGTTTTGCTTCATTATCTTCTCAGTACACTCTGACATTAAAATTCTATGTTTGTTTTCAAAATTTGATTGACATTCAATTCTATTTCCTCTTGGTACTTCTTTTTTTGTTTGTTTGTTTGTTTGTTTTTTGCGGTACTGGAGGTTGAAGCCAGGGCCTCTCGCCTGCATGTTCTGCAAGTGTTGGACCACTGAGCTGCACCCTCAGCCCATTTTTTTTTTTTTTTTTTACTTTTTGATACAGGGTCTCCCTAAATTACGCAGACTGCTTCTGGTCTGAAACTTGCGATCCTCCTGCCTCCGCCTCCCGAGCCACTGGGATTTCAGGCATGTGCCACTGTGCCCGGCTCCTCTTGGTACTTCTGAAGTTTAACATACAGTTAACATCATTTGTTGAAGACATTTCTTTTCTCCATTGTGTACTCTTAGCATCCTTTCCTAAGTGATTTTATTTAGACATATAAATGATTCTTTAAATTATCCAGAATTTATCTATTTTGCTTCTGTTTGTCTGTTTGCTTTTGTCTAGTTAGATCCTAGAGTTGGGGTTTAGCTCAGTTGGTAGAGCACCGCTCTGCATGCTCTGAGGGCCTGGGTTCAATCCTCAGCACCACAGAAACAGGAGAAGGATGTGGCAACCCACTCCCAAAATGATCCCCAAATAATTACCTATTGAAAATTCTATGAGAGTCACTATGAGTTGGACATGACTTGACACCTAATAACAACAACAAAGTTAGGATCCTGATATAAAATCTTGGGTAAAACTGCCAAGTAATTTTCACATAAAGATTTTACCACCTTTCTATTGATTTATAATATCTACTTTCTCCCATCATTTAAAAATGTCACATTTAATAGTTTAAAAGCAATAACTTTTGAGCTGAGAGGCCTGGCTCACTCCTGCAATCTCAACAATTGGGAAGGCTGAGGCAGGATTGTGAGTTTGAGGTGAAAAGCAATGTGTGCAACTAAGCAAGATCTTGTCTCAAAGTAAAAACAAAATAATTCAAAAAAGGGAGCCTAATATGGTGGTACACATCTGTAATCCCAGCAATTCAGGAGACAGAGGCAGGAGAATTAAAGCTTTGAGGCAGAGGCAGCATGAGTAACTTAGTGAGACTCTCTTAATTTAAAAAATTAAGAAAGGGGGTAGTGTGCAGCACAATGGCAGAGCATTTTCAAAGTATACACAAGGCCCTAGGTTCAGCCCTCTACTACTGCACAAAAAACAGAGAGAGGCTGAGCACGCATCTCATTGGTAGAGCACTTGCTTAGCATGTATGAGGTCCTGGGTTCAACCCCTCAATTTTTGTTGTTAGGTGCAGTCCAGTCGTGTCTGACTCATAGCAACCCTCATAGGGTTTTCAATGGTTTATTATTTGGGGATTGCCTTGAGAGTGGATTGCCACATCCTTCTCTCAACTCCTCAATAATGTAAAGTAATAAAAGAAACTTATTTTGTAACTAGGGTTTAGATCAGTTGGTAGAGTATCTCTCTGGGTGCTCTGAGGCCCCATGTTCGATCTCCAGCACCACAAAAACATGAAAAGGACCTGGCAACCCATTCCTGAAAAAATCCTGAAACAACCAGCCATTGAAAATGCTGTGAATACCAGAGAAGCACTGACATAGTGCCTGGCATGGCTCAGTGTCGGGAGTGTTTCGTTCAGTTATACATAGGGGCTTTATTAGTCAGACTTGACAGCACCTAACAACAATCACCTGTTTTTAAATTTTTACAAATAATTTAAATATTTAGGTTTCATTTCTTTAACCTGGTACAATTTCCTTAGTTACTTTGAAAAAAAAGTTTGCTTCTGAGCTGATACATTGGTACACATCTGTAATCCCAGCACTCAGAGAGGCAGAAGGACTGAGAGTTCAAAGGCAGCCTGAGCTTGCAACAGTGAGTCCCTGTTTCAAAGCAAAAAAAATTGTGGATTTTTCTGTCATTTTTCCAAGTGCATTTCTGAAAGTCATTTGGTTAACAATCAAATTAAAATTGTGTTGCAATTTTAAGGAACTTCTTCAACATATTTCTTTATGATGATTAAGAAATAATTGGAAAGTATAGAATATTCAATATTTCAGTCAACTAATACCAATACTAGCATTTTCATATTTTTCAGGTCATATCTATTTTTATTCATGCTATTGTTGTTAGGTGCCATTGAGTTGTGTCCAACTCATAGCAACCCTTATAGGGTTTTCAATGGCTGATTGTTTAGGGATTGTTTTTAAGAGTGGACTCCTATATCCATCTCCTAGTTTTTATTCATATTTACCTTAATATTCTATTATATAAGTAGGATATTGTCTGTTTTTATTGAATCTTGACATAAAATCACAACACAAAAAAAGAAAAAAATCTTGAAGTCAGACGATTATCATTAATTTTTTCTATATATAGTGTATTATCAATTGGCAAAATTCCAGTAGGTACATAGTAAACTTTTCCTTGCAAGTCTGACGAGTCAAACTAATGTGACATTTCTCAAACCCAGAGTTGTAAAGTAGCATTCACATATTCAGATATGTCTCATTTCTTTTCTTGTGATTCCTTTTCATGTTTTTAAACGATTGTATATGTCTCATTAAATGATGAGTACTTTAGACAAGGGACGTATTCATTTTTCTACTATCATTGCATGAGACCTCAGTATAAATGATACTATTTATTAAGGAATAAAAGTATCAGTCTAAATTTACCTGTTCCTAACAAAGATAAAGGTTTATATGAGTCTTCATGTTGGTCATAGCAGACCCTTGGTTTAATAATACTATTCTTGACCTCTTTCAAATTTGTCTGTATATAATCTAGTTTCTAAGGAAAAACATTGTTTCACCAGTGGATGACTATCCAACAACACTGGCCAGATCCATCCCTAGAACAGCCCAGGCAAATAAGCAAGAGCTATGAATTTCTTTGGCTAACCTTTAGCATTCACAGATACTCACAGAATAAAGCTTACTTGGCAAGAGGCAGTAAGAGTTTGTCTCAGAATGGACTTTCTCTAAGATAGCAAAAGTGATGGCATTCTTCTTTTCTGTACAACTGTATTAATGTATACTTGTAATGCATACTTGTATACAAATAACTACACATGTATATTATTATACAACTTGATGAGCTTGGATATAGGCAAAAAAAACATGAAACCATCATCACAATCAAGGTAATAGATATATCTATCATTTCCAAAAGTATCCTGTGCCCTTTCTTTGTGTGTGTGTGTACATGATAAGAATACTTATTATGAGATTTTACCTCTCAGTACATTTTAAGTATAATACAATATTATTTACTACAGGCATCATGCTTTATAGAAGCTCTCTAGACCCGATCCATCTTACAGAACTAGAACTTTATGCCAATTGGACAACAATCTCACCTCTGCCTCCCTTGGCTAATGATAACTAGTGTTCCACTCTCTTGTTTCCATGAGTTTAACTATTTTAGGTGCTTCATATAAGTAGAATCATGCAGTATATTTGTCTTTCTGTGACTGCTTATTTCTTCAAGCTTCGTGTCCTTCAGCTTCATCCATGTGACATGAACATCAGGATTTAAATAATAGTCCTTGTATGTATACACCATATTTTCTGTATTCATTCATCTTTCAACCTCCCTAGGTTATTTCTGTACCTTGACTACGGTGAATACTGTTTCAGTAAGCATGGGATTGGAGATATCTTAGAGACTAACTTCAAATCTTTTCACTACAGATCCAGAAATGAGATTGGTGCCTTACATGGCAGGGATTTTTTAACTTTTTGAGGACCCCCTATGCTATTTTCCATAGTGGCTTCAATGGCTTATATTCCTAAAACAGTACGTAGTTGTTGTTTGGTGCCATGGTGTTGGTGTCCCACTCATAGTTAGTTACCCTATGTACATCAGAGGAAATACTATTGTGCTTCTCTGCTATTCATAGGGTTTTCAATGGCTGTTTTTTGGGAATGGATTGCTGAGTCCTTCTCCCAAGTCTACAGCCCTGGTGTTCCCAGGCGGTCTCCTATCCAAGTACAAACTAGGCCGGACCCTGCTTAGCTTCCAAGATCTGACAGGATTGGATGCCTCAGTGGTAGGCATAAAACAAGGCTTCAATTTTTTCACATCCTTTTCAGCACTAATCTTTTCTGATAATAACTATTCTAACAAATATGAGGTGATAGTCATTCTTTGATTTATATTTACCTGTGATTAATTGTTAAACCTCTTTTCAAGTGCCTATTGCCCATTTGTATACCTTATTCAGAGAAATGTCTATAGAAGTCCATTGCCAATCATTTAATCAGCTTGTATCATCTTTTGCTATTGATTTGTAGGAGGCTTTATATACGATAGATATTAATCTTTTATCAGATGATTTTGGAAATTGTATCTTATTCTGTAGATTGCATTTTCACTTCACTGATTATTCCCTTTGCTGTGAAGAAGCTTTCTGGTTTGATGCAGCCTCATTTGTTTATCTTTGCTTTTATTCCCTGTGCTTTTGGACACTTATTCAAGATATCACTGCCCAGACCAAAGGCAAAAACCTTTTTCCCTATGTTTTCTTGCACTGTTAAATGTAGTGGCAGAAATTGAGCTCTCCAGGTGGGAAGGCATTCAAGAGATGACTGGGAATGAGTTGCTTCCTGAAAGAGTTAACTCTTCATGATGGGAATGGAGTAAAGCCCCTAGGACCTCCTTTTCCTGCAGTGCCAGACTGAAAATGAGAAGAAACACAGTGATTGCAACTACAGGCTCAAACTTATAAAAAGTCATGTGCAAAGCATAGTGTTGAGTAGTGTTTTGTTCTGCTATACATAGGATTGCTATGAGTCAGATCCAACTCGATGGCACTTAACAACAATACCATGTTGAAATAAGCCATAGTTTCACAATTTCTAAATAGAACTGACTCAACAATCAACTTAAGAGATAGGATTGAAGCAATTGTCTTGAAACTCTAATTTGAAAGCATATATAAATTTGAAAAAATATTCCATTTTCTCTCTTAAAGAAAGAGAATATTAGTGGTATAGATTGTGGAGGAACCTGAAGAAATCTACCATGAGTTACAGTGTGTCCTCACTCCTATTGGCTATGCTGACTTCAAGGGACATAAGTAAGTCCAGATGTACCTGAACCTGAGATCTCATGTCAGGCAAGGGCATAATTACAAGATGAAGACAAAAAATGAAATAAGAAATAAAAAATTAAAAAGGCAAATCCTCATACATATTTGATAAAATACTGTGTCCTTGAGAATTTTCTGTGCTACATCTGATGGCTTCTTAATTCAGAAAAACACCTACATTTTGATATTGAAATAAGCCAGTGAGACCAATAGGAAACTAATCTGCTGACTTGATGTAATTATGATAATTAAATCAAATAGAAAATAAACTGCCAAGTATAGGATCTGGCAGGTGACAGATGCTAAATAAATATCAAGTCCCTTCTCAAGCTTCTATTTTTTTTTTTTAATGGAAACTCAGCTTCCAACATGGCACATGGTGACTTGGAATAGAAACTATATTTTCTTGGTGTGGCTACATGCTAAATTCTGAGTAATGAAATGCAGACGGAGGAGTGGTAGGGGCAGCTTCCTCAAAGCCATCTCCTCAGACAGGTGGCACACACTCGACTCTTTATTTCTAGTCCCTATCTTCACCTGGTGCTGGGATTTAGCTCAGTTGGTAGAGCACTGCACTGCAGCCTCTGAGGTCCCAAGTTCAATTCCCAGCACCACAAAAATGGGAGAAGGACCTGGCAATCCACTCCCAAGGCAATCCTGAAACAGTCAGCCATTGAAAAAACCCCATGAGGGTCGCTATGAGTCGGAAACTGACTCGACGGCACCTAACAAAAATCACAATCTTCACCTGGCTCCCACCTTACCAGCTGACGGCGACAAAAACAAACAAGCAAACAAAAGTAAACAAGAGATGATCACTAGGATCACAGGGCAGAAACCCAGATGGGGTATGGGTGCTGGGTCGGGGTGCTTCAGGAGCCCCTTATCAGTGTGGCTGCATATCTCGGATCTTGGGGTGCTTCCTTAGCATTGCTTTCTCAACTTCCACCTCACCCCTCTCTTTGAAAGGCTGAGCCCCTCAGTTTTGCAGGACTCCTGAGAGATAGCAGGCATGAGTTCAGCTCTGACCGTAAAGCTCTGTGACCCTGTTTGTAAGAGGGCCAGTACTTCTGTCCTAACTGCCTATCATAACCGGCTGGCGGAGCCTTGTATTGGCACAGGAAATTCAGTGCTGGTTCTTCAGCTCTAGAAGCACAAGCAGCAGCTCTGAGGATGACCAGCTTTGCTCCAACATCCTGGCCTCCAGCTGAGGCCTAGAGTGGCCAGGCTCGGGCTCTGGTGCACCCGAGTGGGCCTGTCATGGCCGCAGAGGCGGGCGATCTCAGGGCCAGATCTGGGTTCCCTTCAGGCTGTCATCAGAACCTCTGGTCCAGCCAATGATATGCTAGTAGCTTGTACCCCTGAATAAAACCCTTTCCTCCTTCACAAGGCCTGTTCTTCTTTGCGTGGAACTCTAGTTGAAAATTTGTTTCATATAGATGTTATGTAAATTTTCGTCTTGTTTGTTGTTGTTAGGAGCTGTCAAGTTGGGTCCAACTCATAGCAACCCTCATAGAGTTTTCAATGGCCCATTATTTCCGGATTGTTCCAGGAGTAGACTGCCACATCCTTCTCCCACTTTTGGGGTGCTGGAGATCAAATCCAGGTCCACAGAGAGTGTGGAGTCATGCTCATCCACCTGAGCTAAACCCCAGCCCTTCATCTTATTTGTTGTTGTTGTTAGGCTCTATTGAGTTGTGTCCAACTCATAGTGACCCTCATAGTGTTTTCAGTGGCTGAGTTTTTTGGGATTGCTTCGGGAGTGGTTTGTCACATCTCCCATTTTTGTGGTGCTAAGGATGGAATCTGGGCCCTCAGAGAATGAGAAGCAGCACTCTACCAACTGAGATAAACTCCAGGGTATGATATAACTACGGAAACCTGACCAGTATGTCCTATCTTGTTTACACTTTACAGCTGCACATCTGCATAGACAACCTTGGAAATAGTACTAAAATACATTTTTTTTCTTAATTTGTAGTAAACAATTTGGGATTATATTTCTACAACCTCCAATACGTTTAAATAAGGATAAATTGAAGTTTTTCAAGCTGACTTTTAAAAAAATTCTAAAAAATATTTTAAAATATTTTCTATTTGCGTCTAAAGCAAAGTTATGATTTGTTCTCCATATGCTTCAACAAATTCACACAGCTGCTTTACTCGGATAAGTAAGAAAATTATCCAATGTTTGGGCATTTTAAAATTTGGAGCTTTGAGTGTGTTGGCTTGATTTATCAGTGGCTGTAAATTGAGACCTTCAATTCTAGATAAACATTATACCACTGCATGATACAAGCCAAAAAGTATCCAGAAAAAACTTGGAGATAAACATAACAGGCAATACATGGAGATTAGCACAAAGTTGTCATAAACTGAAAGACCATATATATGGGTGAGAGCAATATGCAAATTATTGTTGTTGTTGTTGTTGTTGTTAGGTGCCCTCGAGTTGGTATCCGACTCATAGCGACCCTCATATGGTTTTCAATGGCTGACTGTTTTGGAATTACCTTGGAAGTGGATTGCCAGGTCCTTCTCCCATTTTTGCGGTGCTGGGAATTGAACTCAGGACCTCAGAGACTGCAGCGCAGCGCTCTACCAACTGAACTAAATCCCAGCCCCATGCAAATTATTATGTACTAGTAATTCCATGCTTGGTCACTCAGGCCAAAGATGGGGCACTAGTATAAAGTACACTTGATTTGTTTTGTTTGGTTTTGAGAAAGGGTTCCCCAGGCTGTCCTCAACTTGTGACCCTTCATCCTTCTACCTCAGCCTCTTGAGTCCTGGGATTACCCATGTGCACCACCATGCTGGGCTACAAAGTAGCTTTTTATTAGCTTTCTTGTATGTGTGAATCTGCTGTCTAATCTAATATTCATTTCAAAAACTTGAGGGAGAATAAAATTCTTTTTGTTACTGTAATTCAAATTTCTTTCAATATGTCATTTAGAGCTGGTTTGGTCATGAGAAAACTCCAGATGGGTGAATGCTGAAATAACATTAAACCAGTTGGATATTTGTCATTTACTGATTAAAGCTACAATTCACAGAGGGGGAAATTGTATGCCAGTTGGGGAATAGTTCAATAAAAATAAATCATTGAATAAAATATGACAATAACTTTGCATGTATAATGCAGCAGTAGAGTTTTTAACCTGTGAAACAGACTGCATGTCAGTTTCTTCTGGCGAAAATAAGTTTAAACAATGCTTCATGCAATATTTTAAAAAGTCATTAAATATTTGCTCAATTGAATTTCTCTTTGCTTGTAATTAGGGAAAAACCACCTCATGAAGCTATGGTTAATATTCTCCTACTGAGGTTTTAATGGAGAGTCAACTCTACTGGTTTTCTTCCCTCAGGTTTTACCTTTGTTGTTGTGGTTAGGTGCCGTCAAGTCAGTATCTGACTCATAGCAACCCCTCTGTACAACAGGGGAAACACTATTGTCAGTGCTGCTCTGCTGTGCATAGGATTTTCAATGGCAGATTGATTTTTGGGAGGGGGTTGCCAGGTCCTTCTCCCAAAAGGTTTTACCTTTAGTCAACAACAAAATGAGAAGTCAGCATCTACTATTTTCACTGTCCTGAATATTTCCCTTCTTAGAGCTCTAAGAAGAAAATGGAACTTTGAGGTCAACTTGCTTAAGCCCTCGTCTAACAGCTTAATTCCACATACAGATTCTCTAGTGTGTTGTTGAAAATACTCAAACCCATGGAGACACTCACTCTCACTGTGGTCCACTGCTGTAATTGGGGTGTGGTCTGTTCCTGACACATTCATGTTGAGACTTAACTTCTCAGGGCAGCTCTGTTGGGAGGTGGAAACTAGTGTAAGTTATTTGTGGTGTGAGGGCAGAGTCCTCACAAATGATTAATGTCACCATGAAGGAGTGAATCTATCCTTGCTCTGGGGAACTGGGTTTATCACTGACAGACTGGGTCACAGGCAAAAAGTGAATTGGAATTCCTTTGTGTTCTCTTGTTTCTCCTTTTTCCAGGTGATGGCTGTTGCTTGCTGCCCAATCTGAGACTTCCAGACTTCATAATTGTAAGCTAAATAAACTTTTCTTTATAAGTTTTCCAGTCTCAAGTATTTGGTGATAGCAACAGAAAAAGGACTAAAACAGCCATTCCTCTATTTGTTATACTAGTGCCTGGAAATGGATTTCTTTGGACTTTATATGTTCTTCAATGTTTTTTAGGTAATAAATATTAAATATGTGATTTAATGTAATGATAAAAAGGATTGCTACTATTAGACAGTTTCATTACAATGACAGATGCAGTTGCTATATCAGAGAAGATAGTAGATGCCATTGAATTGTAGACATTTCATTATGTATTCCTATAACAGAAGGCTTGACTGGATGGCTGGAGAAAATCTAAGGAAAAGTGGCTGAGGAGGGCTCTAGTTGCTTGCCTGGAAGGCTTCAGCCCTGGAAGCTCTCCAAGCCTAAAAAGCCTTTTGTTATCTCTGCCCTTGGGCATAGACCCTGCACATGTGCAGATGTGACACAGCTCTGCCTATGTACATTGAGCAGAATGTGCTAACATAAACAATAAATAACCCTTCTCTGACTCACAAGAAAATATATTTTAACCCCCTTTGCCCCTGACTCATAAGAATGATTAATGTTATGATAACAGCCTAATAAGAAGAAGTTGAGACACTCACTCAGGGAACAGTGCACTTGAAGGCACTGGTCCCCACCTTAGTCTCTCTGACACTAATTTTTGGTGTACAGAATAATCCTCTCTATTTCTGCTTACCCTGTGGCTGCTGGACAGTCCTGACACTGCTACACTGTGAGAACATGTGAGTTTACCGAATGTATAAATATCAACAATGTGATTTGAAGGGACAGAGTTCTGCAGTAAAGCACTTGCTGAGCATTCATGAGGCCCTGAGTTTGAATCCCAACACTGCAATAACAATAATAATAACAATAATAATAATAATAACATGAAGAATGCAATTTGAATCCAATTTTGATTGACTCATATTCACATTTTACTGCAATAAACAGTGTGTGGTTTCTACAATTGATAAAATTTATCACATAAATACCTGAATATATTAATATGTCAAAGATATGTGATATAATTTGATGAATGAAATACTTTTTTAAAAAACATCACAAATTATTATATGTTGTTAGGTGCCATCAAGTCAGGTCTGACACACGGGGACCCTCATATGGTGGTCATTCGGTGGCTGATTGTTTCAAGATTGTTTTAGGAGTGGGCTGCCAGATCCTCCTCCTATTTTTGCAATGCTAGAGAACAAACTCAGGCCTCAGAGACCACTGAGCAGCACTATACCAATTGAGCTAAACCCCAGTCCCAAATTATTATATAGTACAAATAAAACGAAATGTGAATAAATGGTCATGAAGTATTGTTACTTTAACATGCCCTTTCATTTTATGTATTAATATGTTTTTAAAGGGCTGGGATTTAGCTCAGTGGGTAGAGCGCTGCGCTGCAGTATCTGAGGTCCCGAGTTCAATTCCCAGCACTGCAAAAATGGCAGAAGGACCTGGCAATCCACTCCCAAGGCAATCCCGAAACAGTCAGCCATTGAAAACCCTATGAGGGTCGCTAGGAGTCGGATACCGACTGGACAGCACCTAACAACAACAACAACGTTTTTAAAATTGGCACATGTATGACCATAATAGGTGATTCAGTGGTTATGTGTGAGTGCATGTGTCATGTCTTTGATCTCGTATTTATGCTTAGGATACCATAAATACATTTTTTGAGTCCTTTTTTAATACTCTGAAAAAAATTTAAATATTCTAGTTATCTGTTCTTTAAAGCTTTTGAAAATATACTTTTAAAAAATCATCTGAGCTATCTGAAGAATGATTTTTCAGCAAATACTATATGTGTTGTATGACAAATGGATTGGCTAGATTTTCAGTCTTTCTAAGGATAGACTTAATAATTTAAAACCTAGAAAATCATTCATCAAATCCATTTCAAATTTATCAGCCCATAATTGAGCAAAGAAGTCTGTAATATTCCTGTTATTTCCCCTAGTACATTTATTCATTCTACATGTAATTTCTTATATTGTATAGTTAATATTCTCTGTCCCAGTTTTGGTTGACTAGGTTACCTAACAGATATTCATGTTTTTATTTCCCTCAAAGAAACTGCTCTGGAATTAGTTGATTAGATTTTTTTATGTTTACATATGTATGTGTGCTCCTCTTTATTTATTGCTTATTGTTGCTTCCCTTGGGCATATTTTGTTGTTCTGTGTATTTGAATTTGATTAAGAAATGAATTTCTTTTTATTCTTTCCTATTTATTAATTTTGGCTTTTTATCTGAGGACCAAGAACTGAATACTTGCATATTATATTACATAACGTAGCATATATGTAATGTGGTACTCCTACATAAGACAAAGAAAGATTCTTAACTATGTTCTTATTCAGCAATATAGACATTTGTGATTCCTTTTAACCAATATTGAGAAGGACTTTGTTAAAAATTCCATATGGCAAGATGATTGCCTAGATTACTTCTAATATCCAGTTTTATTGTAATCGGATGAGTAGTAACTTTTGTTCTAGAATCTATAGACATTGTCTCTTTAGTCTCTTTTTTCAACATTCCATGGACATAATGGGCTCAGAATAAGCTCTGACATACTTTCTTTTCAATTCACCTTGATCAGAATGGAATTGTCTCAGGATATTTTTCCTTTTTTTGTCCTTTTCTTTTTATATTTCTTTCTTTTTAGTAAATATATTTTGACTTCATTATTTGAAAACCCTTGTTTTATTTGTATCCTTTGAAGGAAAAGATTATCATCCCCACACTAAGCAAAATTTGAAAGCATGCTGATTTTTTAAATACAATTTATGAACAGAAATACCCCTTCTGTGTAAGAGAGGAAGGGGAAAAGAAGAAATAGAACAAGCAAAGGTAAAAGGCAAATAGAAGAAAGAAAGGATAAGAAAAGGAAAAGGAAGATGCAGAAGGAGAGGGAAAGAGAGGCAAAAGGGTCTGTTCAGCGTGTATTCAAACAAAAATATACTACTGTGTATTTTGATGGTATTCAAAGTGTATTAAGTTCAGACTACCACTAAGAATTTGTTTTTGTTTGTTGAGTCGGGTCCTACTCATAGTGACCTGCCTAGGGTTTTCAATGGCTGATTGTTTTAGGATTTTTTTGGGAGTGGATTGCCACTCCCATTTTTTAATTCTCCCATTTTTGCCATCCTTAGGATCAAACCTAGGTCCTCAGAAGGTCTGGAGCAGCACTCTACCAACTGAGCTAAATTCCAGCCCCAAGAATTTCTTTAGTTGCACAAAATAATAGAACCATAGTAACAAAAATAGAGAAACTCACATCCTCCTGGAAAGAATGTTAGGCATGAAGCTGACAGGTCAATTTCCTAGTTGATTACATTTGACAGATAATATATGTTAAGAGAAAGTTAAAGAAATATAAATTGAAAAGTCATGCGAGTTAGCTGCATTGACAGCTTCTAATCTGATTTCACAAAATTATTAACAAATTAAGAGACTGACAGTGTCATGTCAGTCTTCATACATTTGAGTGGCTTGAGAATATACTGCAGTATGGAGCCATTTGCATATAGATGGTATTTATTGATGTGAATTTTATCAACTTTTACTTGCAAATGTAAAATAAGTATTTTATCAACTGTGTAGCCACTAGTTCAGAAGACTAATAAAAGGGCTTCCAGATAATGCATGGAAGTTTCCAGCTTTCACCTTCAACTTTATTAATTTCCCAAAGAATAAAAATTATATGCATTATTAGAAACATGGAACGTCCACGCAATGATACATCTACATACAGTAAGCAATTCAATTGTACTTGTTTAGACAAAAGCACTACATGGCTTTCTTAGACGCTCTTGCTGCCTCCATCTCTCCAATTCAGCTGCTGGCTTCCACTCAACCACTGCACCAGCCCAACAACTCCTCTTAGGCTACAGGGTGCTGACCAGCCCCATTCCTGACACAATGGCCTTGGCTGGCCACCTTGCTTCCCTGCCTAGATTGGGGGCCAGCTGCATGCACCTATTGCATACCTTTTCCTCCACTTCCAGATTAGCTCAGAGGCATCATGTAGTGAGGTAGGTACACGATGGAGAAAGTCTGACTTCCTCAGGAACTGTCAAGGAGTTCAAATGTCACATTCTGGGAAAGAAGAACACCACCTTCAGTGCTACGAATACTGACAAGTGGAAGACCAGAGATGGCAGAGAGGATGCTCAAAAGGTTATTCCCACCACACACACACACACACAGAGATGATTTTCTGAGACATGGTTTCTCTGTGCAGTCCATTGCTAGACATGCAGCATGGTCAAGGCGTTGCATGAAGGAGTGCAGGTCTGTGTCTGAGAAGCTCATGCCCTAGGATTGTGCTTTGTAGATAAAGGAACAGATGATAATCCTCACCTTGCACTCTATTTTCTGTGGGACCTGGGCTGGGACTACTACTAATGACACAAAATACAAGGATTTAAGGGTTAATCATTCATATCCCTGTTACCCTGACCTTCAGTGAACAATGAGAGTGCATGGAAATGTAAAGTGCAGTTAGAACAAAGAAGACCTCTGTGTGTTCTGCATGGTAGTAATTATATCATAATGATGGATAGATAAGGCTTGGGAGCATATTTTAAAATATTATAAGGATTATATTTCAAGGGAGTAAACAAAATTTAGCTCAGATTTAGAATTTTCAAATGAAAGCCAATGTCCAAATAATGTTTTCTACAATGGCTAGCTTATAAAATTAGATGCCAGGAAAATCAATAACACAGTATTTAATATAGCTTATTCTTCAGAAGTCATATTTTTTAATATAAAATTAGGATTTTTATTTTCAGACTTGGGGTTATATGTTGGCACTCATTTCAATTAGCATTATACTTTTGCCTAGGATTCGATGGTGATATTTACTATAGCTTAAAAAATATGGTGGAGTTAAAATTAATATATTGTTAATTGCTTCTAAATTTAAAAACAAAATTCACTTTATTTTGACTTCAAACACACAAAAAGAGCATGCTTACAACCCAGATGGCAAAAGGTGTTGTGAAAGTTGAAAAAATAAGAAATAGTTTGAAATTATATAGCTAAGTTATCATATGGGAGAAGGATGTGGCAATCCACTCCTGAGCCAATCCCAAAACAATCAGCTATTGAAAACCCTATGAGGGTTGCTATGAGTCAGATGTGACTCTATGGCACCTAAGCAACACCACAATAAGAAGTTATCATACCAGTCATCAGGATATACAAATATGTTGGTAATCCCATAATGTCTTATTTCACTTAACTCATAGAGGAATTGGGTCACAGTACTAAATATTATGTGGATTTATTTAGTCAGAAGAAATTGAGATCATAATCTGGTTATTGGGTGGCTGGAGATGGCTTCAGGATGAGGACAGGTCACAGGAATGACTATGGCATGGTAATTTGTAGCCTCACACTTAGATCTCAAGGAGAGAAAGGTGCTGCAGATTAAGCAAAACACCAGTGGCCAGTGACCCACCACTGCTACGTAATGGAGCCTCCCTAAAGCACCATAGATGGCAGGGTTAGAGAGCTTTCAGGTGGGTGGATGTTTCTACATGTTGGAAGGGTGGCCCAGCCAACTCCATGGAGATAGACCCTTTCAAATCTCTCCCTATGTGACTCTTTATTTTGCTGTTCATTGACATCCTTTACAATAGATTTCCAATAATAATTGAAGTGCTTCCTTATCCTTTGAACTGTTTTAGCAAATTATTGAATATGAGGAAGATGTAGAAACACCTGGTTTGTAGCCAATTCAGACTGATATGTGGGTACCCTGGACACCTAGTACTGTGATTGGTGTCAGAGGATGGTTGGTTTTGTTGGATTGCCCCCTTACAGATCTGATTTCCCAAGTAAAGTGGCAGTTGTGATGACAAGGTGAGAAAATTTCTGCAGGCTTATGGGGCAGAATACAGAATGAAGAGGATGAGAGGTCCTAATATGATGCTCAAGAAGCATTACTCGCTTGGAGTACATGTGAAACCTAAATTGTGCACCTCACAGATGAACTGTTTCAATTTTCTATGGAATTAGGGTAATTAAAGTTGATTCACCACAACCTACCTATCCACTGTAGTAGACATGGGCTGGGATTTACATCAGTTGGTAGAGTACTGCTCTGCAGTCTCTGAGGCCCGGGTTCAACCCCCAGCACCACAAAAATGGGAGAAGGACATGGCAGTCCACTTCCAAAACAATTCTGAAACAATCAGCCATTAAAAACTCTCTGAGGATCACGATGAATCAGACCCAACTCGATGGCAGCTAACAACATCAATATAGTAGATACAAATGATTTCTGCAATAGCATAGTTAATTGAAAATTATAAATATAAGCACAAAAACTCAACTACTAGGAATTAATTTAGTAAGAGTTATCCAAAATCATACAGTGAAAACAATAAAGCATTAATAAGGAGAAATTTTAAACGTCTAAACAAAAGGGAAGCCTGCAGCCATGCCACTGTGGCTTTCAATTCTGTCAGATCTCAGAAGCTAAGCACGGTCGGGCCTGGTTAGTACTTGGATGGGAGACCACCTGAGAACACCAGGTGCTGTAGACTTGGGAGACAGACCCAGCAACCCACTCCCAAAAAACAATCAGCCATTGACAACCCTATGAATAGCAGAGAAGCATTGACAATAGTGTTTTGCCTGTTGTACACAGGGTCACTATGAGTTAGACACCAAATCGTCAGCACCTAACAACAAGGTACAAGAACAACAAAAAAGGAAGGGTGATGCAGCTCATTAATTATCAACCTCTCTATATAAAGTGTCACCACTGTGCCAATCTAAAGATTCTGTCTGGTCACAATCACAATGACTAACAGGTTTTTGTGAAAATTCATAAGCTGTTTTTAAACATTACATGAAAATGCAAATAATCAAGTATAGTAAAGACAGTTATGACACAGAATGAAGCAAAAAGTCTTCACATTATCAAATGCAAACACTAGTAAATCTATATAGTTACAAAGAGATTATGGACAGGCTCTAAAATAGATAAACAGACCAATGAAACACAATAAAGAGTTCATGAACAAAGTCCAAAAATGGGATGAAGAGATATTGGTCAGTGATGCCTTGGTCACAGGAGAGTTAACAAGATCAGAAGTATTTGTAATTTATGCCCCTCATCTGAAGCACTTCTGGAAATCTAAAATGCATATGCTCTTTTAACTACTGGGCACATGTTGTTATTCTCTTTCACAAATATGCACTTAGGGCAATAGAGATAATCCCATCCCCTTTTCAATATTCATAACCAAATTAAGAACTTTGCAATTACCTTACATTTTATCCACAAATCTATCTATGGTTGATTGTGGATATAAAAGTCAAAGGGAAAATAAAGCTTAGAGGAGATAACAGTTAATCTTTAATGACCTTGAGATGAGAAAAGATTACTTCAAAGGATACATAAGGCAAGAATTATAACAAAAAAAGACTGGCAAACAGGATCATATTCAAATAAGGATCTTTTCTTCACCAGAATCTACCATCAAAAATTCAAAATTAAGCTGCAGAAATAATTTTAAATGCATATCCAACAAGGAGGTCATTTACCTAGAGTATATAAAGAATAGCAGGTGAATAAAGAAAAAGTGAACAACCAAAAAATAGTAGGGGCAAAGTATTTGGTATAGTCACATCATAAAAATTATAGAGCATCATTATTTTTGTAAGAAAAATACAAATTAAATACTCCATAGCATGTATACAAAATGGCTAAAATTATAAAGACTTGTATTACCAACTGTTGATGAGAATATAAAACAAATAGAATGTTCAAAGATTGCTGGTTAGTATGTAAATTGTACACAATTTGGAAAAGTTTATACATTTTGACATAAAGAATAAAACATTCTTTGTTATGTCTCTGTATTAGTTTTGCATTGTTATGACCAAAACACCCACAAAAAACAATTTAAGGAAGGAAAGAATTACTTTTGGGTGTCAGTCCATCATGCCATCATGGTGATGAGGCATGGTAGAGCATGGCTGTTCATCTAATGGTGGGCCAGGAAGCAAAGAAAAGGGATGCCAGCACTCACTGGCTTCTCTTTTATTCCTTTATTTTATTCCATCTGAGGTCCCAGAACATGGAATAGTGTTGGCTGCATTCAGTGTAAATCTTAGCCTCTCTGGAAGTTCCTGCACAGATATACCTGGAAATATGACTCACCAATCTCCTAGGTGATTCTAAGTCCAGTCAAGTTGATAATGAAGATCAACTATAATAAATCTACCCCTTATCATCTTGACATCCAAATACATCACTTTAAACCATAATGTTCCACCTCTGACCTCCAAAAAGGCTCATGGGCATCTCATAATGCAAATTTTAATCAGCCAATCTCCATAAATCCCCACAGTCTTAACAGGTCCAATATTGTTTAACAGTCCAAATTCAAAGCCTCCTCTGAAACTCAAGGCATACTTATAGCTGTGAGGCCTTGTGAAATTGAAAACAAGGTATATATTTATGACATACAAGAGCACAGGTTAAACATTCCCATTTCAAAATGGAGGAAAGGGGGCATAGAAGGAGAAATGATATCAAGGCAAGATCAAAACACAGCATGGAAATCATTAAATCCTAATACTTTATGTCCAGCATCCAGAAAAAAGGGGGTTATGATCTGGGCTACAATAGGCTTGGGAAACCCAATCCCTATGTCCTTGCCATTTGTGGCCCACATTGACTCTGTCTTGCACTACCTCAAGTTATTGTCTGAGACTCTCCTTGGAAGACATTCCATGTTCCTGACATCTCTATCTCCCAGAGGTCTCCATGAAGTTTAGGCTTTGCCTTCTCTGCTTCTCACATTGCCTTCTTGGTGGCCCCCTGCAAATACTATTACAATGCTACACATTAACTGCACCTCCTAAGTCTTCCTATGAAATTTCAATGGAAGCATCCTTAACCCAGTAACTCTTGCCTTCTGCATACCTGAAAAACAGTTATCATATGGATGATACCAAGGTTTGCCACCAACTTGAGCAGCAGCTGTTCTCCTTTGGACCATGGCTATAGCAGCCTCTGAATGCCTGAGTAGCTGGACCAGGAAAGTACTTCCCAGTGTGGTCCTTGTGTAAGCAAGTTACCTCTATGACCCTCTCTTCTTAAGGGAGAGTTTTTCAAATGAGTTTACAATTTTACACATTGGAGCCTGTGATGGGTGTTTAGCCAATTCTTGAGATACTTTAAAGACATTTTCTTATTGTCCCAGTGCAAAGTGCTTGGCTTCTCTTCAATGATGCTAAGCTCTTTAACAACCACATCCTCCTTGTCCACAATTTTTAACTCTCTCCTTTTCTGACCAAACTGCATGTTTTCTAAAATCCTTCCATGCTGCTTTTCTTTCCTGATTCTCACTGTAAAGTGACTAAAAAAAGCAGACAGTAATAACCATGTCACAGACCAAATGCTATGCTGACTTTAAATTTTGCCTACCAAAACACTATGTCGCCTTTAAACTCAGCCTCCCACAAAATTGCAGGACATGGTCAAAATGTAGACAAATTCTTTGCAGGATGTAACATGAACTGTCTCTAGTCCAATTCCCCATATGGTCCTTGTTCCCATCTGAAACCTCATGAAAGGAGTCTTTGCTGTCTATATTTCTATCAGCATTCTGGTTTTCTGTGCTGCCTCCAGAATCACCCATTAATCTCTGCTTAGGGCATTTTAAGGCTTCTCTAGCCTGTATCTCCAAATTCTTCCAAATACTACCTGAAATCCAGTTCTGAGAGCCAAAGAACCACATGTCAAGCTTATTCACAGCAATGACCCCACTTCTCTTGCACCAGTGCTCTGTATTAATTTTGCATTACCGTGTCCTAAATAGCCCATAGAAGCAATTTAAGGGAGGAAAGGTTTACTTTGGCTCATAGTTTCAAAGGTGTCAGTCCATTATGTCATCATGGTGGTGAGCCATGGCAGAACAGAGCAGTTTACTCATCCTGGTCCAGGAAGCAGAGAAAGGGGGATACCAGTGCTTGACTGCTTTCTTGTTTTTTTTTTTTTTTCATTTTTATTCCATCTGGGCCCCCAACCCAGAGGTATAGTTCATTAATCTCTCAGGTGATTCTAAATCTAATCAATTTAAAAATGAAGACTAACCATCACACTATCCAAAAAAACTATACAAATATGAGCACCAAAAATATTCAGAGCAATATTATATCAAAACTTCAAACTAAGAAAGAGAAAGAACCCAATGATATTTCCTGTTGGATTAAAATATGTGATATATTCATAAGTTAGACTCTTGCCCAGCAAAGAGAATGAAGAAACTATGGATAAATATGAAATATGGATGAATTTCACAAATGCAATTTTAAATACAAGCAGCAAGACACAAAGTCATCAGTGTTACACTGAACCTCATATTCTTACTTTGATGGTTAATTATTTAGGAATAGGTACGGGAAAGTAATTTATAGTTGTTCTTTTTCCCTTACTCTGATCATGAGATCAAAACAAGTATGGGTTCCTTTCACCAAGACATCATGGAACTATCAACTTTTTTTTGCATATTTGTGACTCAAGGTATTAATTTAAAATTTGTGAGCATTTTCATATATTTTGTAATTTTTCTGACTGCTGATTTCTAAACTATGGCTCATCACATTTGAAGCAAAAAAGTTTAGGTGAATTTTGATTATTAATTTATAGGCAAATTACATATGAGCAATTATGAAAAATGACATATACACACAGGAGTACCTTGTTGTTGTTGTTAGGTGCCTTTGAGAGGGATCCAACTCACAGTGATCCTATGTGCAACAGATGTAACATTACCTGACACTGTGCCATGCCCAGCACTATGTTAGGGCTTCTCTGCTATTAATAGGGTTTTCAACAGCTGATTGTTTCAGGAGTAGATGGCCAGGTCCTTTTCCCATTGGAGTATTTTTTCATAAAAAAGTACTTTAAAAAATTCAATTCTATTGGCTTTGTCTTTTTTAGCCATTCCACTCCACACTATTTAATAATAATACATAATTTATTTTTTTTTTATTTTTTATTTCATTTACTTTTTGAGTTATGTGGGGGATAAACTCAGGGTCTCTGACATACTTCTCAAGTATTCTACCACTGAGTTGCATCCTAGCCCTTTTTTTTTTTTTTTTTTTTTTGAGACAGTGTCTCACAAAGTTATGCAGGCTGCCTCTGGCCTTGAACTCACAATTCTCCTGCCTCAGCCTCTCAAGTCACAGGGATTCCAGGCATGCATCATGGCATCTAGATAATAAGTATGTGATATTCATAATATTTTATAATAATATTAATAATCAACAATTAATATTAATCACAATAATTTAGAGAACAAGTAGAAGACAGATCTGTCTATACTCTCTGAGGACCCGGGTATGATCCCCAGCACCACAAAAGCAGGGAAAAGATGTGGCAACCCACTGTCAAAGCAATCACAAAAAGCAATCAGCCATTGAAAACCCTATGAGGGTCTCCATGAATTGGACCTGACTCTGCACCTAACAACAATAGCAGCAACATATTCATTTTAACCTTGTATAAAATGTTTTAAAATAAAAAAATTTGTAAAGAAGGAAATTATGTTATATAAAAACATTATGTAAATTTATAACTTGAGAAACTTTAATACTAATAATTAGAGATATATTTTAATTATAACCTTATAAACAGAAAAATTTCCCACAGTGCATGGGGAAAAGATTTGGAGGCATGAAAATTTAATAATTTTCTAATAACAGAATAAACGTTAAAAACAAAACTAAAGAAAGGCTTTGGCCATAAAATGTTGTCTAGGGTAGCTTTTGTTGTTATGTTATATTTTACTTTCAAATATAAGAAGTGATTGAAAACAAAATTTGTAGCCTAGTTATATCATTTGTACTTAAAAACAATAGTAGACTATACTTAAAAATGGGGCTGGGATTTAGCTTATTTGGTAGAGCACAGCTCTGCAGTCTCTAAAGTCCCGGGTTCAATTCCCAGCACTACAAAATGGGAGAAGGATGTGGCAATCCACTCCCAAGACAATCCCCAAACAATCAGCCATTGAAAATTATATGAGGGTGGTTATGAATTGGATATGACTCAATGGCACCTAACAACAACAACAACAATATTTAAATATAGTGCAAGTCACTTCGATCAGAAATTAGTTATTACCTGAATGATGAAATTAATGGATTTTTTTCTTTTTCATTATTCATATTTTCTAAATTTTCTACATTGCATAAAATAAGAAAAATACAAAAAAGTTATTACAATAAATATTAAAATTTACCCTGCCCTCCACAAAATTTCTTTTGTTAAAATTTTAATCCTCATATTTAATCCATGTTGTGATTTAACATCATAACTTATTCCATAATTATTTATTAAGAGCTATTAATATAGATAAAGTAGAATACCCTTGGAGATAATTATGAATAAAATATTGCTGCATTTTGAACTTGCTTGCCATGTCATGCAACAAGGAATTAAATATAAATCTCAAGTATGATGCTGGGTGTGAAATTTTATAATGCAATTAAAATGAAGTGAAAATCATGATTTCTGATGGAGGAATTTTAAAATGTCTTCCCAGAGAATAGGACAGTAAACCACATCCTGAAAAATGAGTACTCTGACAGACTGTGGTCAAAAATGCTTCTAGGCTAAGAAAACAGTATTCATTCTTTCATTCATATATTTACTTAAGAATGATTTATTTATTACAAAGTGCAGCCCAATTGCACAGTGACTGTGGTGCAGTGCAGGGGCTGTGAAAGTTTTGCTCCTCTTTCATCATTGTTGTTAGGTGCCTGGAGTCATAGCGACCCTATATACAACAGGCAAAACAGTATTGTGAGTGCTTCTCTGCTATTCATAGGGTTTTCAATGGTGGATTGATTTTTGGGAGTGGGTTGCAGGTCCTTCTCCCAAGCCTACAGCACCTGGTGTTCCCAGGCGGTCTCCCATCCAAGTACTAACCTGGTCCAACCTTGCTTACCTTCCCAGATCCGATGGGATCTGACACCACAGTGGTATGACTGTAGGCCTTTCATCATTAGGCAAAGTCTAATTCCACTCTCTTTAAACCTGAGTTGGCTCGAGAACCATTTTCACTGACAGAATGTGACTGAGTCTTGAGCCAATCCCTCAGGAGATGCAGCTCTCTTCACCACTGCACTGCTGCCTTCTACAATGCCACGTGCATTGGGTTGGAGAAAAACGTAACTGATCAGTGAATCTGACTTGGACAATGAGAGAACTGAATTAAACCTGTGAGCTTATTGTATATCAGGCATTGTCGTCAGGATAGTAAATACATAGTTTTGTTTAATTTTTTTGCAAGGATTTTCAAAGTTATTTTAAACTAGAAATTCTACTTACTGTGAGAGATATTGTGGCATGTGAATAAGTGGTATTTTATTCTTTAGCAATGGAATACTTGTGGTAATACAAATATCAGGGGTGAATGTCTAGAAGGAAGATGCTGGACTAAACTGGAAGCAAAGGTCTCTGTGTAGACAGACCAGGGAATTGGGCGGCCACACTATTACCTGGATTATGCATGTGGACTTCGAAGTCTGTATGCAGCAAATGAATAAAAATGAACTAGGTACACAATTCCCAGCAGGACTATAATAAGTGGGTGTGTTTATGGTTATATAAGAGGATGCAATGGTATTTTGTGGCAGAAAGTAGTTAATTACCTTCTCCATGTCTCTGGACCCTGATTTACATTGTCATGTTTTCCATTTATAACCACTCAACCTTGGATTTCTCAGTGGTTTCCAGCCACCCCACCTGTTCTTTTCCCTCAGCTTCTTCAAAGCACATTATTTTGAGTTCTCTTATCCTATATGTTTGCACTTCATGGCTTGATCCTGTTCCCACAATCAAGTAATACCTCAATGCAATAATCATATTACCCCCAGTTAAACAAAACAGTAAATTATTTCTATATAGGAAATAACTTAAGATTTTCTAAAAATGATTTTTGTTTAAGATAATATATTGAACCAGCAAGCTTCTTTGTTTTCATTTCCTCACAGAGTTTAAAAAGAGGGAAAAATATTTTTCATAACATTTATACAACCACTGAAAGAACGATACAACCACAAGACCAAACATTTCCAAAGATTTTAAGAAAAGAGGAAGATAATATCTCATCGATGGGGAAAAGCAGACAAGAGCAAATACAGGCCTGAAAATTGTGTGTGAGTGGGTGGCTGCTCAATGGTGCTGAGCCAGGAGACTCAGCAATTACAGACACTACTCTAAAGCCATAGGACCAGCAGGAGACCTTGGAAAATCATCACGAAATGAATGTACTGATTCACTTTAAAGCATCAGCTTCTGTGCCCACCTCTGCCTCTTTATAATGAGCCACTATTCGTGGTCCTCAGCTCCAGAAAAAAAGCTGAGTACTATGATTTCTAAACAGATTTCTGCAGTTGCCTCTAGCAGACCTGTAGTATCGGTTTGGAGACTGCAGAGAGAAACAGTGCCTGGGTCAAATCTAGACATTGCAAAGAACATGAACCAGACCAAGAGAAAAATTTCAGAGCCCTTGTCCTTGAGGAAAAAAATGTGGATGAATAATGCTTTTCTGTGTCTTTCCAATAGCACAGAAGTGAGGGTGGCTGTGACCCAAAGTCCCAGTCCCAGGTGCCCTTAATGTGGATTCATTGCAGATTCAGATGAAGAGAAATGAAGGATGTAGGGTTTTCTCCTTGTTTAATAATTTAAAGGAAATAAAAGAAAGCTAGTATAAGTATGACATTGTTGTTAGGTGCTGTCCAGTCATGTCCAACTCATAGTGACCTTTATAGGGTTTTCAATGGCTGATTGTTTGGGATTGCCTTGGGAGTGGATTGCCACATTCTTCTCCCATTTTTGTGGTGCTGGGAATTGAACTCCAGACCACAGAGACTGCAGAGCAGTGCTCTACCAAGTGAGCTAAATCCCAGCCCAAGAAATAGAGATGATAAAAGGCCATTTATGCAAGTAGTACATACTTCCAGCCTCAAACTGACACCTGAAGCTGGATGCTCAGTTGTTGATACAAGGTTCACCTGACCTCCAGGATGCTCCACTGTCCTCCTCCAGGAACAGCCTCACTCACACGCATGAGGAGGCCATTTCGTGTGGTTCAGGCACCTGTCTGAAATCTTGTGGGAGACAATAGGTATAATGATTTCAGGCACATTTGAGTATACAGAGAATACACCTCACACACCCTAAGTGAACATAGGTCATCCTAAGTATATCCCCAAAGTCTTAACAGATTCAACCATATTGAAAAGTCCAAGTCCAACAACTTCACTGTGAAGCAAGGCAAAATGAGCTGTGGGCTCCCGGGGCGGGGGGGGGGGGGGGGGGGGGGGGGGGGGGGGGGGGGGGGGGGGGGGGGGGGGGGGGGGGGGGGGGGGGGGGGGGGAGGTAGATGTGTGAAAATAAAATGGCACAGATTAAGCAGTTTCATTCCAAAAGGGAGAAATGGGAGCATAGAAAGGAAATATTAGTTCAAAGCAAGACCTATAACCCAATGGAGCAAAAAATTCTTTGCTCCATGTCTGGCATATTGCACACATGACATCATTTGACATCTGGCATCACCTGGGCTCGAATAGGTGACACTGTCACTCTGCCTTTCTGGCCTTACTATTTGTAGCACATGGCCCTGGTGGCCTGGCTCTACCCATTTCCAGTAGCTTCCTTTGGCAGACATTTCACAGTACTGGCATCTCCAACATCCTGGGGTCTCCATTGCTCTGTAGGCTCCACCTTAAAAGCTTCATGTATCAACCCTTGGGGCACTCCACCTTTGTATATATTGCCTGGCCTCACAGGCAATATTCTGGAACCTTAGTGGCAGCCTCTATAACCCCTTAACTCTTGCATTCTGCATGACTATGAAGCCAGTACCAACCAAGATTTGCTGCCGGCTCAAGTGGATCCTTTGGACCATGGCCCCAGTAATCTTCTACGTTTCCAGCTGGAGAAACAACTTCCCTAGGTGGCCCCTTTGCAGGCATTTGTTTCTCAGGCATCATTGTAAATGAAAGTCCTTTAAATGTGCTCTCCATTTCACACCTGGGAGCCTTACATGGAAGAGGTCTAGCCAACTCCTGATTTACCCTATGGGTATTTCTCTTGTTATTTTTATTGGTGCTTACAGCAGTACCATCCTGACTTCCCTCACAAGATAAGCATGGTCAGGCCAGGTTAGTCCTTGGATGGGACTGCCTGGGAATACTGGGTGCTGCAGGCTTGAGAAGGACCTGGCAGCCCACTCCAGAAACAGTCAGCCATCAAAAACCCTGTGAATAGGAGGGAAGCAGTGACAGTGTTGGGCACGGCAGTGTCCGGTAAAGTTTTGTTCTATTGTACATAGGGTTGCTATGAGTCAGACCCTACGTGAGGGCACTTAACAGCGACATCTCTTTCATAATTTTCTGCCTCTTTTCTTGAAACTGCTCTGTCCTCAGCAACTTTAAACTGGACTGGGAATTTTTTCTTTTTAAACTGCACATTTTTAAAATCCTTCTGTTCGGCATTTTTTCTGTTTATTCATCATAAATCTCACCACACAGACAAAAGAAACAAATAAAACTCACCTATGTCTCACCCACTCAATAGATAGCAAGAAAATACAGAATATGAAAAGGAAATGCTCATAGATGATTGAAAAACTGACATCAGAAGAAGAAGAAAATTTAGGGAAAAAATATAGAACATTTTTCTCATCATTATTCACAGATTCTAAATTATTGTATACTTTAATCAAAAGAATGTTGTTGTTAGGTGCCACCCAGTCTGGTCCAACCTCTAGCAACCTTCATAGTGTTTTCAATGGCTAATTGTTTCAGGATTGTTTCATGAGTGGGCTACCAGGTCCTTCTCCCATTTTTACAGTGCTGGGGGACACACCCAGGGCCTCACAGAGCACCTAGCCATGTGCTAAACCCCAGACCCATCAAAAGAATCTGATGTGGTAAAATCAGAATAAAGAGCACAAATATTTTCCTATAAAGTATTAATACTAATATATTTTTAAAAGAGGAAAAGATTATAATTTCCATACATAACATCTGTACAACCACCTTTACAAGATGATTAAAAAAAGGTAAGTCTATGAAGGACAGATAAATAAGAATGTGCCTCCACATGAATGATACTCAAATAAAAATACCAGAAAGCCACATCTCTTAAATGGGTGTATGGGTGAACGTTAGCATAAGTGCTACTCTGACTCTTCTGAGAGTGTATGGAAAGAGAGAGAAAGAAGGGTAAATGAGCATTAAAATAAAATGGTCTGTTAGTGCAAAAGCAAGGGCGGTTGGACACCTGACCCCCAAAAGTTCTGTCATCAAAGTTCTCCAAATCCTCTGAACATTCTGCTCCAAACCACTGAAGAGTCTTAGCCTTGATCATTTGCATAATTGATTGCTTGATCTTTCAAGATCTATGCTCATTGTCAGAAAAAGAGAATATAAAGAATGAACTGACTTACCATCTGAAATAAAATCTTAAAATTATCAGATAAAATCACAGAAAATTAGCAAAGAAACTACATTTTTAACAAGAAATGGAGGAAACAAATATAAAAATGATATAATTAAAAATAATTTACAAATTTGAGGATATGATTGTATTTTCAATGATTGTATTTTCAGAGCAAGCATGTTAAGTAGAATTAGGATAAGACAAGTCATCTAATGACACTAAGAAATAAGCTTCTTGTGCACAGGTGGAGAAGATGGCTCTGCCTGTATTTTCTAATGGTCAGGGCTTCTCTTGGGATTCTTGGAATCTTGGAAGCAATGAGCATCTTTCATAGTAACTTGTAGACTGAAGCCCATAGCAAGTAAGTATTTACCTAAAGCTAGTATGATGGACCCTGACTTCCTGACAATTGTATCTGCCTCTTGGTTGGTGTGTGCTAGAATATGAGTATGTCAGATATAATCACTGAGGTCCACATCAGGTGTGGTTCATCTATGTCCTCATTTGTTTAGCTCTTGGATTACCTACATTGGAACATCTTATTTTTAGCTGAGTTTAACGTAAGAGAGGACTCATGTTTACTGAACATGTGCCTAAATTACCATTGCTGGTCACATATACCCATGGGTAAGAACATTTTCCAAATTAATCAATTTGGCTTACTGAATAAGGACTTTTTCCAGCAGATTTAGCTGAGAAATAAATACATCCTGTGCAATGGATACAAATATTTATTTTAGCTAGTGTCTATAATCACAAGCCTGCAGCTGTAGCCCTGTGGCATCCGATCCCGTCAGATCTCGGAAGCTAAGCAGGGTCAGGCCTGGTTAGTACCTGGATGGGAGACCGCCTGGGAACACCAGAAGCTGTAGGCTGGGAGAAGGATCTGGCAACCCCCTCCCAAAAATCAATCTGCCATTGAAAATCCTATGAACAGCAGAGAAGCACTGACAATAGTGTTTCCCCTGTTGTACAGAGGGTCGCTATGAGTCGGATACCGACTCGATGGCACCTAACAACAACAACATAATCACAAAGGTCTTGTATCATCGTTAGGTAGAAACTACCCTGACCACCAAGAACTTTTATTGATGAAGTCCGTCCTTGATTTTACTCAAGAACTATGGCTATGTAGTCAAAAAAATGAAAAAAAAAAATTGAACTGTATCAGATGGTAAAGTGAAGGCCTATGGGTTGTGAATAGGGCAACCCTGATTTCTAGTTTGAGGTCTTCCCTTGATTCACTTTTCATTGTACTTTTAAATACTGTTCAGATTTCAGCATCCAATAATTCCTTTTAACTATTTTTTTTAATGTCTATGGCTGTACCAATGTGGTGCAGGATCCCATCAGATCTCCGAAGCTAAGCAGGGTCCCTGGTTAGTAATTGGGTGGGAGATCGACTGGGAACACCAGGTGCTGTAGGCTTGGGAGAAGGACCTGGCAGCCCACTCCCAAAAAACAACCAGCCACTGAAAACCCTATGAAGAGCAGAGAAGCATGATAATAGTGTTTCACTTGCTGTATGTAGGGTTGCTGTGAATTGGACACTAACTCATCATCACCTAACACCAGAAACAACATGTACTTTTAATAAATTTATATATCGCTACTTAATATTGTTTAAAGTCTTATACAGGCTGGGATTAGTTCAGTTGGTAGAGCACTGTGCTGCAGTCTCTGAGGTCCTGAGTTCAATTTCCAGCACGGCAAAAATGGGAGAAGGACCTGGCAATCCACTCCCAAGGCAATCCCGAAACAGCCAACCATTGAAAACCCTATGAGGGTCGCTATGAGTTGGATACTGATGTGATAGCACCTAACAACAACAACAACAACAAAGTCTTATACATTGAGATTTTTAATAAATGTTGAGAATCAATATTGAAAAATTGAATATTTCCCTTTATCGAATTATAAAAATCAATATTATTCTGTTTAGGCAGATTTTATAGAATACCTTCTATTCTCTATTGGGCTATGTATATACAATCAGGATTAACTGCAAAGAAATGATGAAGTAAGTATGAGCAAGAGCCAAAATGTGCCCTGGGCTTATAGTTTACATCTTTCCACACAGTTTCAAGAAATTCAAATGACCCAGTGATGCTGTATTATTTCTGAATCAAAACGTATAGTTAAGAAGATGGAATTCATCTCGGTCACATGTACCTGAATAGGAAGCATTTTTCTGTTGTGTGGCTGCCTAGTACTTACCTGTGTAATATTAGTCGTTGGATAAGAAGTTTTACTCTGCTAAATGAAATTTTAGGCATCAGTTATAAAACCAGAGGCTTTGATGGGGAGAAGGATGAGGCTCTGAATCCCTCCACTGAACTGATGAATTTATAACATTATGAAATGTCTACTCTTGTTATTCACAAATTCAGTCCTAATAATATGGCATTTTATTCCACAAAGTGAGAACAAGCAGAATTCACACATAAGGACACTTGGTGGATGAAGTAGAGTCCTGTTCTTAAATTGGTAAAGCAAATTCAGTGTTGTTTCAGAAAACAGCCAGATATTGAGGGGGCCTTAGCAGTTCTAGCTTATCTTAGGGGCTGGGATTTAGCTCAGTTGGTAGAACACCGTTCTGTAGTCTCTGAGGTCCCAGGTTTGAGTCCCAGAATGGCAAAAATGGGAGAAGGATGCTGCAATCCACTCCTGAAGCACTCTGGACTATGAGTCAGACATGATTCGATGGAACCTAACAACAACAACAAGCTTATCTTAGGGATCATGCACTCGCAGTTGATTTGGGGAAATAGCATTACATCATGCAAAATTCCTGTCTCTGACTCATTAGGACATTGCAGTACCTGGTTGGAAAATAATGCTTTTATAATGCATAAAGATTTTCAGGATACAATTTATATACACCATTAAAAGAGAATCTATGGCACAGGCTTAGAATTATGGAAATGCAGGCCTTATTATAGATTTTTTAGTCCATTGGTGATTCTCTCTTTTATTTATTACCAGAGGTAACTTTATATAATTTTCTCTCCTGAAACTCATGTTCTGAAAGGGTTTTAAAACATATTTTCTAAAACAACCAATTCATGTAAGTGAAAATATTCATATTTATAGTTTATTAAAAAAGACATTTCAATTAGAACAGATCTTTATGAGACAAGTGTTGCAATATGATATGAAATATTTCCCATGCTGAGTAAAACATGTATTTTCAATGAGTGCATCTACTGATCTGGGGAAGATGTAGCTGTAAGACTGAAGGAATGTGGAAAAGAGAAATCACAAAAAGGAGAACTAGTGGAGGGATGTCAGAATGGAAACTATGGGAACTATTCCCACTTATCCATAAAACAACTATAATACAAATGCAAACTCCATTGTTCCACTTGACATGCAATTTATACATAATCTCTTAGATGCATGTTATCATCCTAAACTGAGGAAAAATGATAAATGATCCTGTTTATTTCATATTATATTGCTGCTATTTACATTACATTTAGTTTTATTTATAGTTATACTATGTATTATTATTAGACTCTTAAAAGAAACTACTTTTCAGACCATTTGAAGATTTCATAAATTGCCTTGAATTATAATCAGCGGTACTCCACAGCTAAAAGAACCAGAGTAGGAAGACAATGATGTAGTTTAACACCCTTTTATTACACATAGGTCTGAAATCTGAAATGATACAATGGCTGGACAAAGCTGTATTAGTGATCTTGAGAGCAGGTGTCTTTTATCTGCTAGTTCAGAATTGTCTTTATATCATCGGTTCCCAAATGACCCGGAGAAACTAGAGGAATCCTTGAAGTCCAAGTAAAACTTACCTGTCTCATATTCCATGATTTTTTTTTTCCTGGTACTGGGGAGTTGAACCCACAGCCTTATGCATGCTTTGCAAGTGCTCTACCACTGGAATGCATCCCCAGCCCATTTATAATTTTTAATCTTGAGACAGGCATCACTAAGTTAAGCAGGCTGCCTCTCCCCTTGAACGTGTGTTCATCCTGCCTCTACCTTATAGGGATGTGCCACCACATCTGGCTTATTCCTTGAATTTACTTTCCACTTTCTGTTTTACTTTGAAGCACATAAAGTTGAGAAATAAGAAAAGATGGAGTGTTAGTTGGACAGACAGTTCAGTAGATGGGTAAATACAGGGCTATTAGGTAGGTAGGTGGGTGGACACAATGGATGTATGGGCAGACAGGTACATGCATACATAATCTGTTCATATGTAAATACAATTAATGATAACTGCAAACTTCATAAAAGGCAGAGGTGAGTGGTTGCGGAAAAGAATTTGGGGAAATCACCAATTCATTTTTGTTCACCTGAGAAGGTCATCATTGCTCCTTCATTTTTGAAGGATAATTTCATGGGATTTAGAATTAGATGTTGATAGATATTTTTTTTCAGCATGTTAATTATATCACTCTTTTCTTGCTTGTTTGTTTTCCAGTGAGACATGTAGTGTAATTGTTATCCTTTTTCCTACATACACAGGTGTCTTTGTTATCTACTTTTTGAAAAACAATTTATTTACTTGTTTATAATTAGTTGTTTTCATTTTGACACAATATTTGTACATATTTATGAGGCAAAAAAATTTTAAGATTTTCTCTTTAATTTTTGTTTGTAATTTGTTTGTAATTTTGTTTGTAATTGTAATTTTGTTTGTAATTTTTGCAGTATAAATATGGTATGCTTAGTTGTGTGTATACTAGAAAATTTTCCTTTTGTTCTTTGAGCTTCCTGGATCTGTGATTTGGTATCTGTCACTAATTTTGACCATTCTTGGATTATTAGTTTCAATATATTTTTATCTGCTTCATGTATATTCTTCTGCTATTTCAATTATACATAGGACAAACCATTTAAGACTGCCCTGAAGTTTTGAATATTCTGTGTGTGTTTTGTTTTTCTCTTTGTATTTCAGTTAGGGAGGATTACACTGACATGTTTTCACACTTAAGGAGATTTTTCTTCAGCTACATCTGTTGTATTGATGGCCCCATTAAAAACAGCCACCCTTGTATTACAGAGCTTTGGATGTTTCCCATGGCCTTTTGATTCTTTCTTGGAGTTTTCTTCTCAGCACTTGAGTTATGCATCTGTCCATGCACACTGTCTGCCTTTTCAATTAAAGCCCTAAACCCATGAGTTCTAGCTATTCTAATTTCCTGTTTGATCATTCCAACATCTAATTCATATCTCAGTCTGGTTCTGATGACTGCATTCACTCTTCTGAATGTGTTTTCCTTTTCTTTCTTTCTTCTTTTTTTTTCTGACAATTGCCATAACATGTTTTTGTAATGTTTTGGAAGCCAGAAATGTTGTATTAAGTAATAGGAATTGAGGTAAATAGGTCTTTTCTGTAAGAATTTATGTTTTTCTGTCTGGAAGTTGGGCTGTACTTAAAGTTTGCTTGTAGCTGTGGATGTTGTTGTTAGCTATGGGGACTGGAGGCTTCAAATTCCTTTACTATTCATGAGTATTTTTGAGGGGGGGATGAGTTTCATTTTTTAATCTTCTTTTGTCTTTTTTTTAAAATATACAGGATCTCTATATGTAGCCCAAGCTATTCTTGAACTCACAAATCTCCTCCTTCCACCTCTCCAGGGCTAGGATTACAGGCATGACCACTACATCTGATAAGGGAGGATTTAATGGAATTTTTTATTTCTTTTCTCGTTTGTTTGCTTGTTTCTCTCTTCACTTCTGGCTTTCTAAGGACCCTGCACAGACAGAGCTAGACCTTGTGACTCTTTCAGTTGCCATTCATCATTGTCACATTGGAGCCTGTGGTGGTGGTGGTAAGGTGTGGGGAAGGGAGAACATTCTGTTACCTCTGTCACCTGCTGATTAAATTGGTGATCTACACACCCTGGATCTTGAGTCTGTGACTTCCAGCTGTGTATCTCCATTGGAAGAATGTCCTGGCCACCTTACCCCAGCCCGAATTTCTTCCCTGGCTGCAGCATACCCAGCCTACTTCCCTGAAGCCTGTCTCCTGTTGATTGCTGTCCCCCTTGAATGACACAGAGTATAGAGGGCTTTGGAGTAGAAAGAATGCCCTTCTTTCAGCTGAGATAAAGGTCTGCCAGACTCTTCCCCGAAAGGCAGGTCTCAGTTATGGAGAAGGGCTGTGCATGTTTCGCAATGCTGGTCCTGCCCTCACCATGCCTGAGACATGCAGATGTCTGGATCTTCTTTACCATGAAAACTTGTCAATGTTCCAGGAGGGACAGACTCCACTGTCAGGAGTTTCTCTGAAGCTAGTCCTCCTTCGCTTCCAGCACCATAGCAAAATTATATCTTTCTACCATGTTATGCTTCAGCTGCTTCAAATCTGGGTGTACAGATCTTGACTTTGTCTCTCTGGTACACCTGTCTCTCCATGTTTGAGGGTGGTCTTTTGCCTTGTGACCTCAGTTTTCTACTGAGTTCAAGAAAGGTCACTGGTTTTCAGGTGGTCCTGATTTTTTAAAAAAACTTAAGCTCTTTCCAGGTGTGATCCAAACTAGAAGTCACCTTGCCTTCGGAAGGAGAGAGAGCTTCTTTCCACAAGATGCCCAGCATCTCAGTGAGGACCCCGGGTCCTTTGCTCCTGCTAGACCCCTTTCCTCCTTGAGCAGGCAGGATTGGACAGAAGACCACCATATGCCATTCCTGGAGTTTCTATCTCCTCCTCTCCACATATTTCTTTTTTGAAACTGAAATGATTAGGTGAAAAATAAGAATTCCTTCACCACGGGCACGGGAGTGCACTCCTGTAATCCCAGCAACTCCAGAGGCAGAGGCAGGAGGATCACAAGTTCAAGACCAGAGGCAGTCTGCATAATTTAGTAAGACCCTGTCTCAAAAAATTTAAAAAGAAATGGGCTGGGGGTGCAGCTCAATGGTACAGCATTTGCAAAGGGTGCAAGCGTGAGGCCCTGGGTTCAATCCCTAATACCGCAAGAAAAAAAAAAAGAATCCCTTCACATTCCCTTAACTCTACAATAATATTTAGATGTTTCATTACTGCAGTTCTGGGTAGAATGATTGTTACTGAGCTTTCAATTCAACTCTTATTTTCTACTTTTACTTGTTTTTTTTATTGAGATACCATGTGGCTATGGATGGCTGCAACGTATTAAAATACCTTCTAGATTTTTGTCTTAAATTTTTTTTATGTTTACAGAACACAATTGATTGAACTGTTAATATGACATGTTACCTAATGTTAATTCTAAAAATTTCATTGATTCCTCAGGATTTTTAGAAAAGACCGATGACACACAGAGCCTAAAGGAGGAAGCCTATGTTAAGTGTTAGTCCTGAAATAAAGGTGAATGTGAACATGGACATTGGGCTAACCTAGTACAGGATACCAAGAATGAAGGGAACACAGGGGTCAACCTAGGATGTCCAGGCAGAAAGGCAGATGAGGCATGAATACCAAAACTTTCTGCATGCCAGAGATAGACCAGCTTGGGCCAAGGTGTAGCTGGCTATTCTCTGCCCTAATAGAGATGTGCCAGCATATTGTGGATCTTTCTTGGTGATGGAAATGCAATGGTCATCTTGTGGGAGCAGAGTGCCTGGTGGGGGACAGTCTGAATGTATGCCCAACCATCACAGGTCAGAACAGCTGCCCAGCACAGAGGACCCAGGGGTAGCTGCAGGTGGAGGGGGACACTAAAAGGAGGAATTGTTCAAGTGCACCCCCCTCCAAGTGGCAGAGGTGGTTTATTGACCCTCATTATCTAGCAGCAAGGTAAATAAGCCAGGGCGAGTCTTCCTCCCACCTGCTCCACTTCACCTGTGAAAGTCTGTCATTCTCTCTGATGCCCACAGGTGGCTCCACACCAATCTTGGTGGAGAGCAAGTCCTCACTTGCCCAGCCCCCTTGCCATCAGGACCATGGGCTCTGGACTTCGGAGCTGGTGATTCTGGGACAGCTATGGCCCAGATCCTGCTTCTTGCTGGTGGTTGAGGGAGAGAGTTCCAGGGTGAACGGGTGTCCTGAGACCACAGGGGCAGGAATGTGGCTGGCAGAGGCAGAGTGCAGAGCCTGGTGAGGATAGCTCAGTCCCACCTCACCCTTCTGAATGGGGCATTGATGATCTTCATGCATTAACTTAGTGACACAGTGGAGCATTGCTTCTGCTTTGTAACCTCCAACCTGGTAATCACAGGGAATTTTTACAATTGATACAATTGTAACACCATGAAAGAGGCTCCCCATGGAGCTGATAATGAAAAAAGATGTTTCTGTGATCACTTATGTTTGGCAAGGAAAGACAAAACCCTGCCACACAGGCTCATCACCAAAGAGGTTTCATTTACATCTGCTGTCTCCTATTTTGATAATAGCAAGATTTTCTTTAGCTCAGTTGGTAGAGTGCCACTTTGTGCTCTCTTAGGCCCTAGATACCATCCCCAGCACTGCAAAATCAGGAGAAGGATTTGGTAACCCACTCCTGAAACAATCCTGAAACAATCAGCCATTGAAAACCCTGTGAGAGCTCACTGTGAGTCAGACCTGACTCGATGGCACCTAACAGCAGCAACATTTTCTTGTCAGTGTCTTACCCATCTCGCAGAGTTTGTTTTCCTTTCAGCACGACTCAGAAAGAGCACCGAAAGAAGGCCAGCTCTTTTGGAAGTAATTCAATTATCATTAAACAAATAAGATATTTTGTGCCAAGTGTACTGAGATGGCTATATTTTGTCCTTGGTAAAGTTACAGAACAGAATGAAGATAAATTAATTGCATGTGATATAATATATATTATGCCACTAAAATGTCTTATCTTGTAATTCATGATCAGCAAAACACAATGTCAACTTTTGAACCTAATTTAAAAGTAGGGATTTCTTTACACATTTTTGTTAATGACAGTGCAGCTAAAGTAATTTATTATAGATAAGGTATGTTGCTCAAATCTTTGATTAAAATTAGGGTTGATCTGGGCATGGGGGTGCACACCAGTAATCCCAGCAACTCAGGAGGCAGAAGCAGGAGGATCACAAGTCCAAGACCAGGGGCAGTCTTCATAATTTAGTGAGACTCTGTCTCAAAAAGTAAAATAAAATAAAATAAAATAAATAATGGGTTCAGGGTGCAGATCAGTGGTACAGTACTTGCAAATTGTACAAACACAAGGCCTTGGGTTCAACCGCTAGTACCACACACACACAAAAAAATCAGGGTTGATTTGTTGAAATCAAATTATTGTACACAGAAACAAACAAACAAAAAACCTCAGCTATTTAAATTAATTCAAAGGTACAAAAGAGCAAATATTAAAAAAACACTTGTTAGAAAATCCCACTGTTACTGAGAGAGAGAAGGTACCTTAAGAGGACATCATTCCCTTCGTACAAAGTAAGCCATGATAACAGAGCATAGCCTGCAAACCTTTCTATAAAATGGGACTGTATTTTGATTATTTTGTGTGTTTGTTAGGTGCTGTCAAATCAGTATCTGACTCATAGTGACCCTCCCAGGGTTTTCAATGGCTAACTGTTTTGGGATTGCCTTGGGAGTGGATTGCCAGGTCCTTCTCCCAATTTTGCAGTGCTGGGAATTGAACTCAGGACCTCAGAGACTATAGCACAGAGCTCTACCAACTGAGCTAAATCCCAACCCCTTGATTACTTTAGGCATGCCTAATCCCTAAGGTCTCTCTTCAAAGCCTTTATGGGTAGTATCCTTGCAGAAAACTACTGCAGAAAGCTAGAGAGAGCCATCTGCATGACAGGCATAGTTGGTTAGGCCTGGAGGGATGTTTAGCAGTAGAAGGCCCCATGCTCGCAGTGGATGACAGGAAAGGATAAGCACTGGGCTCCCTGCAGAGGTTCAATATTGCATATTCTCATTAGCTGTGCTTTTCAGATAAGGAGTGTTGGGCCCCACGTTCGGGCACCAACTCTATGTTGGGCCCCACTTTGGACGCCAACTCTATGTGGGGGGCGCGCCTCCCGGTCCAGCCTGGAGGTTAGGACGGGCGGCGCCGCCATGCACAGATACTAAACACAGTTCACTCGGGACCCTCAGGTGAGGGGCATGGACTCCTGCGGCCCTCGGGACCCTGGAGGAGACAGGAGAAAGGAAAAGCCTCAGGCGCTTTTGCCTTCCAGGGGCAAACACCTGTGTTGGTTGTCTCAGTGGTCACGAGGAGACAGCTGTTGCTTTGTCGGTGGTCAGACAGAGAGCAGGGTCTTTTGTTGATGATTGCAATGGGAGAGCATTCTTTCCTCACCGAAGGTCTGGGGGAGAGCAGTGGGAGAGGTGTTTCCTCATCAGTGGTCTGGGCAGGAACGGGTGAGAAGGGGAAAAAAGGGGTGCCAAAAGAATCGAGCTGCGGCAGCACAGGTCTTTATGTAGCTCACCCATGGAATGGCCTGAGCCAATTAGCTTTCAGTCCAATTGTCCAGTCAGGGAGGGTTTTGTACAAACATGCAACCAAGTTACTTTTATTTTCCCTAGATTTCTAACTTACAAACCAGATATTCAAACACCATTTTCCCAGTTTGGGAGTTTTTGCCAGTTTCCTCTCAATTTTTTCCTATAAGGAGGAAGGCCTTCTTGTGGGATGGAACAATAGCCCAGCAATGTCAGCCATATTCAGTGGAGAGAATTACACCTGTGAACTAGTTTTCAGCTAAAAGGAGTTCCACCTCCAATACAGGCAGAACTCAAACAGAGCTGTGAGAAATCTACATAGTATCTGGGCCAAATCCAGTGTGAGCTTGGACATCTTCCCTGCTAAATGTGATGAGCTAACAATCTTAAAATGTGCAAAACAAAGTTCTGGAGAATAAGGCAAAGGGAAAGATTTTCCCATTGTTGCAAAGAGAAATGCATTCCTGATAATAATCTATACCAACTCATCAGAAGATAACTTCAGCAAGCTGTTGGACTTCCTTAGCAGAATAGGAGGTGGCACACCTCCTTGGAAGCTGTAAAAAGAGAATAACGTCAGATGAAGAGAAAGTATATTACAATGAGTACAAATTTGCTGGGAGGCAGATGGGAAAGTTTCAGTTAAATGGAACTGCATGAGCAGGTTTCATGGAAGTGGAACGTGCAAGACCAGGCCAAAGATCCTCAACGGGGATGAGGTAGATCGAGATTTGCTGTTAAAAAATGGTAACACTTGAGTAGATCAAAAATTTGAAATTTCCTCTAAGAAAAGCAGAGGAAAATTAAAACCATTGAAAGTGAGAGAAAAAGATGACAAAGAAGCACTTAAAAAAGGGAACAAAAATGCAAATTAGTGTATTTATGGAAACAGAACCTGACCACTTGCATTGAAAATAGTGAAGAGTCAAATTGCATGGAATTCACAGGGGAAAAAATAAATCTGAGTAATGTTATAAAACATTCTCAGTTTTAATTTTAATTTTATAACATTACAGCATTTTGAAAGTTTTGTAGTGTGTCATGAAAAGTTATCATATATCAAATTTTTACATTAGAATTTGTCTGGGAAAGTTATTCTTAACAAATCTATATTTTAAAAGTGCATATAGTATTGTCCTGAATTAAAAAGAAAAGAGCTGAGCCTGGTCTCTCACTCCTGTAATCCCAGGAACTTGGAAAGCAGAGTCAGGAGGGTCACAAGTTCAAGGCCAGAGGCAGTCTGCATCACTTAGGGAGATCCTGTCTCAAAATAAAAAAAGGAAAAACTGACTGGGTGCATCCCAGTGGTAGAGCATTAGCAAAGTATGTGTGAGGCCCTGGGTTCAATCCCCTAGTAACAAAAAAACAAAACAAACAACAACAACAAAAAAAAAAACGATGCTGTTGTAGGTACTGGCTTGTGTTCTGAATTCTCCACTCTTCCCACGTGCTGTCTCCAACTTTCAGGTGGAACAGGGCATGTGGTCTTCCATAACCATATGGAAGATGGTGCCTAAAAGAACCAAAGCCAGCATCCACATTGCTGTATCCCATTTCCTCATCTCAGAAATCACAAACTGAGCATCTGTGAGGAGCAGAACCCTGCCACCCACTCAAAAAGCAACAGAACATGACTGATTAATCTTTGTGCTGAGCTGTGTGGATTCATGAATGCTTCTTGGTACATTATTCAGCCTCATATGCATGTTTAGTGCAGAACACATAAAAAACAGAGAAAAACAAAACAGAAAACCTTCAAAGGAAAATGTACCCATCAACCAATATTAAAGCTTCAGGAATACTTTGGAAGATTTCTTTGCTTATCTTCATTTGCACACTCATTTACATTTAGCTTTGAATTAAAATCTGGTAACTATCTTTTTATTTGTTACTACATATTCTCCAGCTTCATGACATTAATATCTGCCTTACAGCCCATCACATAGATATATAACACTTTGCTTAAACAAAGTTTTTTTTTCAACTGTTTTTAATTATTTTGTGGTTTTGGTAGGAAATCAGCTCTACTGCCTTGGGAAGTGGCCTGAGTGGGCACTGTGTTCTGTTGCAGAGACAGAAAGTTCTGCTCTTCCTTGTGTCTATCCTACTGCTGCCTTCTGGGAGCTGGTAACTGCCTAAATTCTGGTGAAAACTTCCCTCTAACTTCTGCTTTAATGGCCCACTCTCATGGCTTGTTACCAGGGTCACACTGGCTGTACAACTGACAGAGCAATGGCTCACCCCATGTCACATCCTCAGTTTATTTGGTGGAACAGTCATTAATGTTTAGTTATGACATTAAATACAAGAGCAACTCATAATTACTTATCACCATCTCTGTCTATTGCTGCTCATTCAAGTTATTTTACGGACATGGGATAAAGTCCTCCTTATCACTCCTTAGAGTCTTGAGGGTAAAGCATATAATGGGGCTCTGACTTTCTATTTCTCTCCAAGAGGATCCCTACCTCAGGAGGAGTTTGTCCTTGATGGGACCTTGCTTGCTAACTCTTCATACTTCCATCTCCCTGTCTCCCTTCCTGTCTATATCATAATCTCCTTGTCTTCTTCCAGGATGGAAGTTTTCCTTCCTTTTCCCTAAGGTTGTACTGGCACATGGGATTCAGGGAAAATAGGGGTGGCTTATTAATAAGTCAAAAATAAATAAATAAAGTATGCATTGCACATGAAATTGTTATGCAAATATAATAATTACAAATTTTATAAATATTTTAAAAACTTCCCTTCTTTCTTTCTAATTATATATATGTGTGTATATATATGTATATACACATATATATACACATATATGTGTATATATATGTGTATATATACACATATATGTGTATTTTTAGGTGCCCTCAAGTAGGGTCCAACTGCCCAACTCAGAAGGACTCTATGTAAAACAGCCTGAAACACTCTGCAGTATTGTGCCAGGCACATGTTCTCTTTTATGTTTAAGACCATTGCTGTAGCCTCTGTGCCAGTCTATCTAGTTGAGTGTCTTCTTTTTGTTGTTGTTGTTGTTGCCATGCCATTCTGCCAAACATGATGTCCTTCTCTAGGGATTTGTCCCTCCTGACTACATGTCCAAAATATGTAAGATGCATTCTAGCCACCCTTGTTTCCAAGAAGCACTCTGGTTGTACTTTTAGGACAGATTTGTTAGTTCTTTTGGCAGTCCATGGTTTATTCAATGGATGTCTCCAGCACCACAATTCAAAAGCATCCATTCTGCTCCTATCTCCCTTATTCAATATACAGCTTTCACAATCATATGAAGTGACTAAAAATACCATTGTATAAGTCATATGCACCTTTGTCTTCAATGTGATGTCTTTACCTTTGAACACTTTAAAGAGATCTTTTGCAACAGCTTTTGAAATGCAATGTGTCTTTTGGTTTCTTGATTGCTGCTTCCATTGGTGTTGATTATAGAACCAATAAAGCAAATCTTCAACAGTGTCAATATTCTCTCAATTTATCATGAGGTTGTATACAGAGTCAACTGTAAAGATTTTTGTTTTGTTGGTATTGAGGTACAATCCATTCTGAAGGTTGTGTTCTTTGATATTCATCAGTAAATGTTTCAAATCCTCTTCACTTTCAGCGTGCAGAGTTCAGTCATCTGCACAAGGCAAGTTGTTAGGGTCTTCCTCCAATCCTGATGCTGTGTTCTTCTTCATATAGTCCAGCTTCTGGGATTATTTGCTCAGCATAAAGATTGAAGAGGTATGGATACAGTCCTGATGGACATCTTTCTTGACTTTAAACCAAGCAGTGTTTCTTTATTCTGTTCAAATGACTGCCTCCTGGTCCATGTACAGATTCCTCATGAGTACAGTTATGTGCTGTGGTATTCCCATTCTTCACAAAGTTATTCATAATTTGTTTTGAGCCACACAGTCAGATGTCTTTGCATAGTCAATAAAACATAAATAGACATCTTCCTGGTATTCTCTGCTTTCACCTAATATCCATCTGACAACACCAGTGATGTTCTTGGTTCCATGCTCTCTTCTGAGTCTGGCTAGATTTTCTGGCAGTTCCCTGTCTTGATACTGTTGCAGTCACTTTATATCTGGTTATTATTTCCCTACACCAGATGGGGACTGAGATTTAACTCAGTTGGTAGAGCGCTACGCTGCAGTCTCTGAGGTCTCGAGTTTAATTCCCAGCACCACACAAAAAATGGGAGAAGGACCTGGCAATGCACTCCCAAGTAAGTCCCAAAATAGTCAGCCATTGAAAACCCTATGAGGGTCGCTACAAGTTGGATACTGACTCGATGGCACCTAACAACAACAACAATACCAGATGGAGTGTAGTACAGTTCCCAAGTCTCCCCTCAGTTGGTACTGGGAAAAACAGACCCATTATTTTCTTCTCCCACCACACAGATTAAGTATAGTCAGCCCTTCTTCTTTATTTATATAAGGTCCATCACTGTTGAGGTAGTGTTTTAGTGGTTAAATCAGCCAAAAGCATAGCAAGTGGTTTACACTACCATCTTCATTATTTTGGGCTTATTTCTATCCATTCTGTTTTCCCTAATAAGAGCTAGAAATTTTCAGATCTTCTAAAGGTCTGAAGATAAAAATCAGTGTTGAAACATAGGTAGAGAACATATTCTTTTTCCTAAAATGGGATTAGTAGAACCACACTAAGCACTACAGTTCTATACTGGCACTGAGCCTCACATTAGACAGCCCATCTTCAGAATTCTTTTGATAACACCTTCTATTGAATTTAAAAGTAGAACCATGTCACTGTATTTATTTTCTACTCATGAAAATCAAAAAGAAAAATCATTTTAGTCTAACAGCACTATTTAAGCTAAAGGTATGGATGAATGAAGTGGGACACAAAACTTCATAATGACTATTATGTCTCATTGCAGAAACCACCCCTCCAACCATAAGTCCCAGATGCATAGAAACGAACTGAGGCAAACTTTGGGGGAAGAAATATTTTGGGGGGCCTTATAGTTAGATGACTGCCTACAGCCATAGCCCTGTGGCATCTGATCCCGTCAGATCTCAGAAGCTAAGCAGGGTCGGGCCTGGTTAGTACTTGGATGGGAGACCACCTGGGAACACCAGGTGCTATAGGCTTGGGAAATGGACCCGGCAATCCACTCTGAAAAATCAATCCACCATTGAAAACCCTATGAACAGCAGAGAAGCACTGACAATAGTGTTTCACCTGTTGTATGTAGGGTCACTATGAGTCAGATACTGACTCTGTGGCACCTAACAACAACAACAACATAGTTAGATGATTAGCCCATAATGGTGGTGGGGCAGGTAGTAAGTGGCAGTAGGCAGCATGGCCTGTGGCAGACAACACCCTGGCATGGCAGATCAGGCAGCAGAGAAAGCTGACTAGAACCAGGGTTCCAGGTAAAAAACCTCTAAAAGCCTGCCCCTAGTGATTCATTTCTGCCCAGCTAAATCTTGTTTCCCAAGGTTCCATAACCTCACAAACAGCACCACTAACTGGAGACTCAATGTTCAAAAACATGACTTTGGGGAGACATTTTTTATCTAAACCATAACACTAGACTGCTGGACCCCAAAGATCATGGCCATTTCATAATGTAGACTGCATTTGGTCCAATCTCAAAAGTCCCCAAAGTCTTCACAGACTCAACAATGTCCAAAAATCCAAATCTAAAATCTTCCTTGAGATTTAAGACAAATTTAGCTGTAGGCTCCTGCAAAATAAAAACCAGGTTATATACCTTCAAGATAGAATGGCACAGAATAAGGATTCCCATTCCAAAATGGACTAGTATTGGCAAACAAAGAAAAGATTTGTCTGGAGTAAGATTGATAACCCACTGGAAAAACAAATCTTCTGGTCTAAGTCTAGCATCTGGCATAAGTGACATCATCTGGCATCTGCCATCATGTGGGCTCAAACAGGCTTATCCAGCTCTACTCCTCTGGCCTTGGCATTTTTCAGCACATGTGATGATCCTGGGCTGGCTCCACCTAGTGCTAGTAGCTTCTCTTGACAGACACTTCATAGCACTGGTATCTCCAACATTTTAGGTTATACATTGCTGCTTAAGCTCCACTCTCAAAACTTTATGCAACAGCCCTTCAGGGGATCTCTGCAGGGCACCTACCCCTGGAATACATTACCTCTCCTCACAGGCTGTCTTCTGAAATTTTGATAGCAGCCCCCATTAACACCTTAACTCTTGCATTCTTCATGCCTGCAAAAGCAGCATATAGATGTTGTCAAGGATTGTTGCTAGATCAAGAGGTAGCAGGACTCTTTGGGACCTTGGCTACTGTGGTGTCTTCTGTATGCCCAGGCCAAGAAACAATTTCCTTCGGTGACCCCTGGAAGCAGGAGATCCTAGAGACAATCACTTTTTAGACACTTTTCCTTTCAAATGGGTTTTTGGTTTCATGCACTGAGGCCTTACATGGGAGAGGTCTGGCCAATTTCTGTGTCATGAGGGGATTTTTTTTTATCCCAGCAAAAAGATCAAGGCTTCCTTTTACTGCCACTTATCATTTTAACAATATGACCTCTTGCCCAAATCAACCTTGTCCACAACAACTTCAAACAAGCCCTTACTTCCTATGCTTTCTTCTTCTTTAAATTGCATATTTTTCAGATCTTCACATCTTTCATTTCTTCATCATAAATCTGGCCAAATTCAATAAGCAACTGCCAACATATAGCCTGAACATACCATTTTGATATTTCCTCTCTCAAGTTATTGAGGCTGTTCCTTTTGAATTCAACCTCAGTGAAATATGTAGGGCATTAGCACAGCACAGATAAGCTCTTTGTTAGAATATCACATGAATGGCCTATATCCCAATGCCCAAAAGAGTTCTCATTTTTGCCTGAAACAATGTAAACCCTGTCTCTGCATTTCTATTGGAGGTAGTGTTCTTGTCTTTCTTACTTTCATTTAAGAACTGCCTTCACACCATGCTTACAGAATTCAAGGGCTTCTCTCACTCACATCTCTGAACTCTTCCCAAATTCCTCCCATAAGCAAGTTCTGAGGATTTAACAACCATATGGTCAGGTTTCTGCACATCAGTGACATTACTCCTGGTACCAATTTTTTGTATTAGCTTGTCATTGTCATGGTAGAGAAATTGACTGAGACAACCTTATGGGGGAAGTAATACTTAACGGGGGCTTACAGTTACAGGATTAGTCTATAATAGGGGTGGGGCAGTCATAGGCAGCAGGGCCCATGTTAAATGACCTCACAACATAGTGGATCACGAGGCAGAGAGAGTTCACTGGAATGAGGAATCTGAGTGAAACATCTTCAAACATTTTGTCATCTCCACCAAGCTATATCCCATCTCCCTAAGTTCCATAATTTCCCAGGAGATTTTCACCAGCTAGACATTCAACATTCAAGCATATATCATTTAGGGGACATTTAGATCCAAATCATAGCAAGCCCCTAAAAGAGACACACAAATCCATCTCTGCTCCAATTTCCTTGTCTCCTTCACATTGGTCTTGAGGAAATGAAGTACTTTAAGATTGGTAAGATTGATTTCTCATAAAAAATTTGAAATATAAAGTTGTCTCAGATTTTTACTCATTAGTTTCTGGATCGTTATCAAGGATATTTATATATAAGCACTTATTTCTATGATTCTGTCCTTTAAATACTGATGGTGACACCCAGAGCTTTGAGGAGGCAATACTTTTTTAAGTGTGTCTTAAGCTTTTACCAAATATGCTTTCAGTATATAAGTTATATGCAAGGACTTAAAAAGAAGTCCAATTTGGGGGCAGATAGTTTGTGTCAAGACTGGTGGGAGACAGAGCAACTGTAGTTAAGTGTGCCCAGGTATGCCCATGTATGCCCAGATGTGCATCCTCAGAGGGAGGCTTCCCAGACTCAAGGAATTCTATGCATTTGAGAGAAATGATAACAGATAAATAGTGGAGTCATTTATCTGTTAAATTGGGTCAAATTTAACTTATATTAACATTTTTGCTTATAGAAAACTACAAGTAGAATCATAAAATTGATCCTTTTTATATTAATTCTGTTATCTACTATAAACATAAGCAAAATAAACATAAGCAAAATAGCCTGCTGACATATGCTCTGTGTCGTCTGACATCACTGGCCCCTTTTCTGAAAACTATCATCTCTGTTTTAGAAAGCTAAAGACTGAGGCTCTTCTTTTACTTTGCTTCTTGGGTTCCTAAGGTTTATGATTTAGGTTACCTAATATTTGTGGGAAAGGTAGAGATGACCAGCTGGATCCTGTTTGCTAACCCCAGGCCCTCTCTACTTCCTTGGCCTGGAAAACTGTGACCTTATTTGCCTCCTTGCTGATAAAATCTCAAGCTTTAATTAGTAATATTTTGAGGTTAAAAAGTAAAAGTTTAAATTAGGCATTATGAAAATTAATCTAACAAATTATAGAATGATATGAAAAGATGATACACTCCACATTAAATACCTACTGAATGATTTCCCAAAACTACCTTGACTAGGTTTACAAATAATTCATTCTGTAATGTGATTGATCCCTAAGTTTCAACATGATTAAAATTTCCACATCTTTAAAAACAAATGCTACCCCTAGGTGCACATAAGAATTTTTCATCACATTAAAAAATGAGCAAAATCAGAAGGAAGGAAGGAAGGAAGGAAGGAAGGAAGGAAGGAAGGACGGGAGGGAGGGAGGGAGGGGAAGGACAGGAGGGATGGGTTAGTTAAAAAGACAAAAGGAAGCAGAAGCCACATAAGGACAGACAAGGAAGTTGAGTTATCCTGTGGTACTGTTCCGTTCAGCACCCAGCAGACTCAAGAACATGTTTTGCAGTGTGAATCAATTCCATTAAGAGTAATGACTCTAATAGTCAAACTGCAGCTAGCCATACCCCCTTCCAATATAGTGGTTTACTCATGGGATTCTGGTGTCACTCGTTTAAATCCACATCTGTGTTGACCCAGATGACCTCTTAGATCCCCCTTGAGGGCAGTGGCTCCTGTGTCACAGGCACAAGGAAAAAGAGAAAGCAAGCTCCCTGCTATGTGCCTCCTTCACTCCAGACAGCTGCAGACACCCTGGCGCCCCAGGAGTCACATTAGCCTTGGAGATAAAGTGAAAGGAAGAGGGTTGTGAAATCCAAAGTGCAGGTCCCCTCCAGAGAGTAATACTGCTTGTTGGTTTGTAACATGCAAATTCAAGGCCCCCATCATATCAGGCCAAACTCTATGATTTGATTCAGGAGCTGCATTACAGGTGCATCTTTACAGTTGTGAGAAAACTAAAAAACCTGTGTATTTCCAGTGATATTTCCATATTCACCCTACTCTCCTATTCAAATATATCAGTGGCAGCTGTGGCCTGAAAATGAAAGGCTCAGAAATGAATGGACTATGAATATGCTAAAAATACCTAATAAACACCTTGTCAATAATGATGGCAAAAAAGACTCTGATTTAGAAATGTGATACTTTGTCTACACAAATGTTAAAGAAGATACTAAAGTTAAAACTATGTAAGCCTCTTTAAGCTACAAGTTCTCAAAATGAAATTACCAAGAGTCAAAACCAAAACACTTTTCTGAGCTTTTGTCTTTTAAATACCCACATATGCAAAATTGTATGGAAGAGCAGATGGAAAAATAATTGAACCTATATGACAGAGAGTTGATTACCATATATATTACATCTGGATGCATTACAGCTCAATGAAGAAAAGATGAACACCATCATAAAAATTGTCAATGGGCGCAAATGTAAATTCATCAAAAAAAGAAAAAAAAGTTACCTCATCTCCAAAAAAAAATCCAATCTTTAACAATTTCTCAACCCACTAAAACCATAAAATTTTAAGCAAATAAATTGTCAAAAAATAAAAAAATATGTCAGGTTATTTTGAAAATTGGTGACTTATGTAAGAAAACACACATGGTAGGATATTATTTTGGGGATGACATTTACAAAGGATACTTGGCAAATCAACTTAGAATCTTCACTTATTCATATATATGATGGAATAATTCTACATACAGAATAATTTCAAGTATCAGAAAGATTATCTTCAGGTTGTTGTTGTCGCTAGGTGTCATCTAGTCAGTGTCCAACTCATAGTGACCCTTCATACAACAACAAAAATAAACACTACTGTCAGTGCTTCTCTGCTATTCATAGGGCTTTTAGTGGCTGATTATTTTTGGGGAGTGGGATGCTGGGTCCTTCTCCCAAGCCTACAGCACATGGTGTTCTCAGGTGGTCTCCCATCCAAGTACTAACCAGGCCCAACACTGCTTAGCTTCCAAGACCTGACAGGATTGGACACCACAGTGGTACAGATGCAGGCTATGTTCAAGTAGATTCATTTAAATTTTTCTTATTTTTTTAAGGCAGGAAAGTTTTAAAAATCCAAATAACCAGAGGTAGAGCATTAAGATCTCAAATCGTTCCTGACTATCACAAACAATGCTGTAGTTCTTAAATCATGTGCTAATTTAGGTTGATTTTACATTATTTATAAACATTGCAAACAGAATGGATTTTTTGAAATAAAGAATAATATACGAATCCCAGTCATTACATTTCTATTCATATGTTTTTGGGCTGTGTACTTAAGTACATGCAATCTCAAGACTATATACCTTTCATTATTGGTTTCATACCCTGTCAGAATTATATCCATGTAATCTGGTTAAGGGAAGTACAAAACAACTTATTGCTTATAGGACAAAATTTTAGGCTTTCTTAACTAGATAATCAGAGAAAAATGGGCTGATAGCAGTTATTCTCTGTATAATTCAGTCATCTTATACCACAATTAAGAATTGATTTTAATGTTGATGAAAATGAAGATGATTATGTAGAAATATTTGGAATCAGAGTATACGTGTTAGAGGCTAATCATTTTATAAGGTTCTCAAGTGACTCTGTAGTCTTAGCAGGGTAAAAAAAAAATTTAGATAAGTGGAATACACTATACTAGATGATTTGAAAGTTGTTAGGTGCCCTCGAGTCAGCTCCACACCATAGCAACCCTCATAGGACATTCAATGGCTGATTGTTTCAGGAATGTTTTTTGGAAGTGGACTGCCATATCATTCTCCCATTTTTGTGTTGCTGGGAATCAGTCCTAGGTCCTCAGAATGTGTGGATCAGCACTCTATCAACTGAGCTAAACCCCAGCCGGAAGGTGGGTTCTAACATCCTCTAAGTATCTTTTCTAGAGATTTATATAACTATTTTAGGAGCTTTCTTCTACTGACTTTCTCAGTTCACTTAAATATGAAATGTTGTTAATTAACACAGGGCAAAAAATAATTTAAGTTCTATAAACTAGTGATCTTCCTGTCTCATCCCTCATAAGACCTTGTGGTTTGAAAATTGGCAGGCATACATAGTGCTGCTGTCATCACAAAATAGTTCTGATAAGATTCCCCACTCTGCTCCTCTGTACAATAAAATGTTTTTATAAGACAGATTCATGTGCTGGTGTGGGTATAAATAAACAGATGTAAGATTGTAATTCATACAACAAATAGAATTTTGAAACATAAAATATCACCTCTAGATACTTACTCATGCCTTTGCTATTCCATTCTGCACCATGGATGGTGATGGTAACAACTAAACAACTAAACACTAAATTTTAGTATTCATGTTTCATGTTTGTTGTTGCTGTTAGATGCCGTTAATTGGAGTCTGACTCATAGCAAACCTATATACAGTAGAATGAAACCCTCCCCAATTCTGTGTCAGGCACACAATCTTATTTATTTTTAAGCCCATTGTTGCAGACATTGTGTCAATCCATCTGGTGGAGGGTTTCCTTTTTTTCTTTGACCTGCTGCTCTCCCAAATGTGATTGATATTTCCTAACTACATGTCCAAAATACATAAGATACAGTCTAACCATCCTTGCTTCCAAGGAGCACTCTGGTTGCATTTCATCTAGGACAGATCTCTTGGTTCTTTTGGGAGTCCACAGTATATTCAATAATTATCTGCAGCATCATAATTCAAAAGCAACAATTCTTCTCCTGCCTCCCTTGTTTGATGTTCAGACTTCACAACCATATGATATGACTGAAAATACCACCAGCATGAATCAGGTGTTTCTTTGTCTTCAGTGTGACAACTTTACTTTTCAATACTCTGAAGAGATGTTTTGCCATAACTTTTCCCAAAGCGATGTGTCTTTTGATTTGACTGCTGCTTCCATGGGTGTTGATTATAGACCCAAGTAAAGCAAAATCATGGAAAATCTCAATCTTTTCCCCATTTATTGTGAAGTTGCATACTGACCCAGTTGTAAGGATTGTCGTTTTCTTGATGTTTAGTCACAATCCATGCTGAAGGCTATGTTCTTTGATCTTCATCAGTAAATGTTTTAAATCCTCTTGGCTTTCAGCAAGCCGAGTTGTGTCATCTGCATAATGCAGGATGTTAACGAGTCTTCCTCCGATTATGATGCCACATTCCTCTTTATAAAGTCCAGATTCTCAGATTATTTGCTCAGCATATAAACTGAAGAAATGTGAAAGTATACAGCCCTGACACACCTTTCTCAACTTAAAACCAGGCAGTGTTTCCTTTTTCTACTCAAACAACTGCCTCCTGGATCATGTACAGATTCTTCATGAGTATAATTAGGTGCCCTGGTATTCCCACTTTTAGAAGTGTTATCTACAATTTATTATGATCCATACAGTAAAATGCCTTTGTGTAGTCAATGAAACATAGATAGACATCTTTTTGATATTTTCTGTTTTCAGCTAATATCCACCTGATATCAGCAATAATATCTTTGGTTCCCTGACTTCTTCTGAATCCAGCTTGATTTCCTGGAAGTTCCCTGTTTATATACTGCTGCTGTCACTTTTGAATGATCTTCAGTCAAGTTTTCCTTGTGAGTGATATTAATAATATTTTTCAATAGTTTCCACATTCAGTTGGATCCCCTTTTTTGGGAATAGACAAAAATACAGATCTCTTCCAGTCAGTTGGCCAGGTAGCTGTTTTCCAAATCTGTTGACATACACATGTTAGCACCTCCGGTGCTGCATCTGTTTGCTGAAACATCTCTATTGGTATTCCTTCAATTCCTGGAGCCTTGTGTTTCACCAATTCTTTCAAGGCAACTTCCACTTCATCCTGCAGTACCACTGGTTCCTTTTCATATGCAACCTCATAAAATGTTTGGTCATCTATCAATTCCTTTTTGTTTATTTTCATGTTTTCTTTTTTGTTTAGGTTCATGTTTCCATGATATGGTTCCTCAATTATTCTAAAACAAAGGGAGTAACTTTAAAAAATAAGTTATATTACATGTTAGCCTACTTTTGTTGATTTATTCTGTTGGAGATCATTTTCCCTTATGAAATCTTCATTAGCACCTCACAACAGGTAAACAGGGTCTTTCCTCCTTTCAGATCCCACAATGCAGTTCTTACACTTCAGCTGTGAAACCTAGTTCTAGTCAATTTCATGTAGGGTCAGTTCACATTCTGCTTGGCCAATGTTGATTGTCCATTGTTCTTACCACTAAGTTATTACAACCACCATAATAAAAGCGCTTTGAAAGTAAGAACCTTGTCTGATGTGTAACAGGTACCCTTTACCCAGCAGCAGAATGACTTGCAAAACAGTCAGTGGATGTTTCTTAAGGTTGGTTAACACACACTTAGGTTTAAAACATATGTTTGTCCAATTTATAATAAGTGTGAATAAGTTATAGATTCATTCAAAGTCTATAACCTTGAGTTTAGAAGCAGAAATACTTTAAATTCATATAACAAATCCCCAGGAAGGGATGGGAAAGTAATGGGAAATCTTATGCAATTTAATTTGCAGAGGCCTGAGAACCATTTCTCTACATTTGAGCCCTGGATTATACAATGCTACCTTCTGGAATTACAGGTAAGAATATAACTATTACTGGAACTATAGACAAGAATCTTATTGAGAAAATTACCATATATTCTTGGATCTAATCCACAACTTTTCACAGGATTCATGTGGATTAGAATTGCATGCAGAACGAATTAGCAGTCAAGAGGTGATTTTGTAGCTCCCTAAAACTGTTGCATCTGTTTTAGTCCCCCTCTAAAACTATTGAAAGAGTTTAGAGTTGAGAGTGTGTGGTATATCACTCTTCCCCAATAAAAGATATTCTAGTTACTTTAGATGAAATGACTCATGTTTATATGATAGAAATGTTATGGCCTTATGTGACTGAGATGGGATGTGTATGCATATCTAATCTAAATATTTATAATCAGAATATTTTGGCCGGGCGTGGTGGTGCACGCCTGTAATCCCAGCAGCTCGGGAGGCGGAGGTGGGAGGATTGCAAGTTCAAGACCAGAGGCAGTCTGCATAATTTAGCGAGACCCTATCTCAAAAAGTAAAAAAAAAATGGGCTGAGGTGCACCTCAGTGGTCCAGCACTTGCTGAGCATGCAGGCGCGAGGCTCTGGGTTCAACCCCCAGTACCGCCAAAAAAAAAAAAAAAAAAAAAAGAATATTTTTAAAAGATTTTTTGTGACAGTAGGGGCCTAAACCCAGGGCCTCATGCATACTTAGCAAGTGCTCTACCACTGTGCCGCACCCCAAATCCTTTTTTATTCTTTATCTTGAGACAGAGTCTCACTAAATTGTTCAGGCTGCCTCTGGCTTTAAACTTTTGATCCTCCTGCCTCCATCTCCCAAGTTACTGGAATTACCAGCATACACCACTACACTCAGCCTAAAGAAACATTTTTCTAATAAGAAAGTGTTAGCAATAAATACTCCTCAATAATTAGAATATGTTTAAAATAATTATAGCACACATATGATATATTATGCAGACATTATTTATTAAGTGCCTTCAAGTCTGACTCATAGTAACCCTATATACCAAAAAACAAAATACTACCAGACACTGTGCCAGGCACATACAGGCACATATACATAGGTCTATAACCAACAGCCATGCAAGCATTAGTCAAGTAATCAAAAGTCACATTGCATTGGGAAAAGCTGTTGAAAAAGACCTGCTTAACGTGTTGAAAATTAGAGATGTCACATTGAAGACAAAAGTGCTCCTGATTCATGCCATGGTATTTTTAGGCACATCATATGGTTGTGAAAACTGGACATTGAATAAGGGAGACAGAAGAATTGACACTTTTAAATTGTGGTGCTGGAGATGCAGACATTATCATGTTTTTAATAATAGTTAATGGAGGAGGTAATGAAATTAATAGCATAATATATGTGTTCTTAAATTGATAAGCAAAAATGCAGAATGCAAAAATTGTTCATTTTAAGTGTGTTTGTAGATCTGTGTGTGAGCACCCTATAGAAAAGTTGTTGTTAGGTGCCATCCAGTCAGTGTTCTACTCATAGTGACAATATTGTCAGTGCTTCTCTACTATTCACATAGAGTTTCCAGTGGCTGATTTTTTTTTTGTAGGGATGAGTGGGCTGCTATGTCCTTCTCCCAACCATAGATAAGTAAATGCACCAAATTATTCACAATATAATTTTATAGCAACTAGTGAGTGATATTGATTCTTTATGATTTTCTGTATTTCCAGAATAAACTTTTAATCAGAAAACATTATTCTGAAGCATTTAAAGTAAATAAGTATATTTATATTTTTAAATCACCCTGCCACTAATGCTGAGAACAAACAACCAGAAGTTCTTATGTATGACAAATAAATTATGATTTTCTGAAAATGACTAAACTATGTACAAAAAGGGTAGTATCCTCAGCTAATAATTCTTAGTAATATAAGTGCGGCAGGAATCCTCTTACTGTTGAAAATTTTCAGTCTTAGCCCCATAACAAACAAATAATTCTACAGCAAAAATCAAGCAGGCAAGATATCCTTTTGATTTTGACAAGAATATTTGTGGCTATTTAAATATGATGTGTTATGAAAGCATGCTTTCTATAAACTTCACAAATTATAGTTGCCATGAGTTTTTCCCAACAACAGATGGTTTAGACATCACCAGAATTAATATGTGACTCTAACTCCAATCACACAATAACTTTTTAAATTATCAATCTGTTAATATACAATTGAATAAAAAGGAGGTCATTAGGTACTGTTATTAAGTCTAGAAACAAAGTATCTCTATGACAATTTCCAAGATGGGATGCCCCTCCTTCGAGATCATTTTGTGCTTCCAAACACACTCCTCCACCTAACAATGGGGGTCACATCCCAATAAACCAAATATGAAATATGTTGTGCATATGTCAGAATCAGTCTGAATATACCTAATCTACTGATAACCATAGGTGGCTGGGATTTAGCTTAGTTGGTAGAGCATTGCTCTGCAGTCTCTGAGGTCCTGGATTCAATTCCCTGCACCGCAAAAATGGGAGAAGGACATGGCAATCCATTCCTGGAGGCAATCTAAAAACAATCAGCCATTGAAAATCCTATGAGGGACTCTATGAGTCAGACGACTTGACGGCACCTGACAACAATGACAACTGATCACCATAACTGAATGACAGAGTACACCATGGAGGACAGGCTGTGTGTCCTTTATGTGTATGTGACTAACTGGGGAATGTAGCTTGCTACTGTTGCCCCCTAGCATGGCAAAAGAATATTGTATCATGTATGGTTAGCCTGGGCTGGGATTTAGCTCAGTTGGTAGAGTGCTGCGCTGCAGTCTCTGAGGTCCTGAGTTCAATTCCCAGCACCACAAAAATAGGAGAAGGACCTGGCAATCCCAAATAGTCAGCCATTGAAAACCCTATGAGGGTCACTATGGGTCGGATACTGACTTGATGGCACCTAACAACAACAACATGGTTAGCCTAGGAAAATAAAATGCAAATTCAAAATCTAAAATACAATTTCTACTAAATCAATATGATTGTCATATCATCATAAAGGCAAAATATCATGAGTCAAACAATCACAAGTCAGGGGCCATCCATATATGCATAATCTTAGAAATATTTCATATGGGAATCTTAAGGATCAGCTTGAATTACATTCATTATATTGTTATATTGTTCCCAATTATACTGTTCCCAAAGGGATATATCAGTATGGCACTTTGGAAAAAAGGGATAGAAGATAAGGGAGGTGTAACAAAACAGATATAAAGATGTTGAGTCAGGTAACTATTCCATGATAGACATCATTGATAACACAAATTATCTGGAATTTATCTTTTTTATAATTTTTATTTTTTATTTATTTATATTTTATTCTTTTTTTTATTTTGAGACAAGGTCTCACTAAGTTATGCAGACTGGCACTGGTCTCAAACTTGCAATCCTCCTGCCTCCACTGGAATTTATCTTAAGGTAAATGTCAGCACGGGACAATTTTCATAGAGGCAAAGCCTAATTTGCTTTCTTTTTATGTTTAAAAATATAGTTCTGCAAAGAAATGTTGAAAATGGCTTAAAGGAAGATAATATCCACAAAAGTCTGTTCTGGGCATCAGGAAGGCCTGAACCAAGATGGTGGAAATTACATGGAAAGGAGATTTATGGAAAGTGTGCACAAAATTTCTCCTACAGAATAAGGGGAGAGAAAATGTGTCTAACGCATTGTCCATGATTCAGGCATGGTGATCCAGGAGATACTGAAGCCACTTAGCAAGACAGGGAATCAATGGTCAGAACTCGGTTTGCAGTTAACTCAGTGCAGTTAACTCAGTTTAGAGCATATAGCTAGTGGTTAAGGACCTGTACTCTGGCAGAGAATTTGGCTCATAGTCCATCATGGCTCATTATGACTGTATAACCTTAGCTTTTATGAGTCCTAGAGTATTTTAACAGACAGTAAGTCAAGTGGATTTAGAAATCAAGGTGGGAAACATAGTATGTAAAGAGAATTTTTCTCAATGTAGAAAATTTGAAGAAAATGGAAACCAATACACATTGTATTTTCTTCATTCTGTGTCCTTCCATCCTCACTTTAATGGGATGCAACTCATCGTGAGTCCTTTGCTTTTTTGCATACCTTGTAAGCAATGTCATGTGCTATCTTTGTTCTGGATTACTGTATAAGGATATTGGTACTGTGGCCAGCCATGGAAGTCAACCATAACATCTTTGTCCAGAATGAAGGTCAAGCAGGCTTACTGCTCATTATAAAAGATTTGTGTTCTTTAAGCTCAGGGTTATGCAGACAGTTACAAGTGTAGATGTTACATGGCCCTTTGGGTCATCTTATGGGAATTGGGAATCAAACAATTGGTATATGAAAATCCTTACATTCCATCTACTATTATTGCTATGAGTAATAAAGTCCTTTGTCTAAAACCCAGGATCTCAAGCTTTCTACCAGAATCCATGAAACTAAGTAGGCTAATTTTTTAGATTGTACATTGAATAAAATCTCAGAGACTTCACAGTTCCTGATATATTTTGGCTTTAGCAGTTGAAAGATGTTATGTTACATAAACCTAAGTGACAATCTACAATCATACATTTCCTTTCTAGTATATAATTGTGGCAACATATTCTTTAAATTGGCACAATGCTCATAAAGCAAGTACCTATGCCTGAGACTCCCCTTTAGGATTGTCTTTTGACATTAGATCCTTTATCTAATTTTGGCTCTGTACTGGATTTCAATTATCCTTGGATGAGATTTGGTTTTAAAAAAAGAAAATATAAATCTCTGCCATAAGTTAAAAGACTTTACTAGATTAGAAGCATTTCACTTAGAATAATTTCATAAAGCATAATGCTCTCATTTTAAGCCACTTTCCCAGAAACATTGAAATTTCATCATAAAAGAAGTGTTTTCATCTTGCCAAACCAAAGGGCAAATTTGTTTGAAATGATAGAAAACCACAAAAGAAACAAAACATGGAAGATTCATCAGGGTGAGGCATCTTTGCAATATGAGCTTAGATACAATAGAACAATTACTCACCCATAAAACTACTTAGTAAACCCAGAATTTAGCAAACAATTTTGAACAACATGCACCTTACAACAATGACCTATTGTCTGTTCTCTTTTCTGGAATGATCAATTACACCTTCCAGCTTTTGTAACAAAATATGGAATCCATCCTGTAGCACTTTAGTAATTTCCAACACAATCGCAAGAGTGCACTATCCAGGATTCTTTCTGCGACAAAAGCAATCATAGTACCTGTGGAATATAATGGGGCAATGAATGACATACCAAAAAAATACCAAATAAACCTCAATTTCCTAATTTTGACAGTTTGTGATTCTTTGTAACCACATTAGTTTGTCCTTTTTTTGGATATGCATTTTGAAGTATTTTGATTTAAAAAGGCATCACATTTGCAAGTTACTCTCAAAAGGCTGAAAAATAAAAGGTCATTGTGGAAATTTATACAATACCATATTGATTAAGGACAGGACCAAGTGAATAAAGTATTAACATTTAAGGAATTTGAGTTAAAATTGTTTAAACATTCTCTGTACTACTCTTTCAAGTATTCAATATGTCTGAAATTAAATCAAAATGAAAAGTTACAAAAAATTTTTTCATGTCCATTTTAGAATTCTGGCTCTGAGCTGTTTTCATTTATTGGGTCTCACTTAATTTGGAACAGCTCCTCTGGTTTGTCCTTGGTGATGTGGCATTTCCAGAGAGAGTAGGGAAGGGACGTGGGGTTTGATGCGTTCAGACCATTTGTGTTGGATGTATTCTCATGATTAAACACAGGTTATGCATTTTGGTGGCAAGGGGTGACAGGAATTTTCTTTTTTTCTGTGAGTCATCTCAAGAAGTGTGTAATCTTAGTTTGACCAGTTACTGGTGAGGTGAATTTTGCTACATGGTTAAAGTGGTGCCTCTCGTGTCTCTATGGTAGAGATACCACTATTTTCCCTTTGCAATGTCAACTAAGTACTTTTACAGAGTCCTGTGAGACTACAAGTGCCCTCTGACTCCTGATACTTCCACTCACTGTTTTCATCAACTGCTCGATGTTGACTGAATTAATATGGTGTACGATTAGACCTTCTTCCACATGTCTTTCTGCTTGTCATGCAGTGGGGGCTTGAATATTGCTGAGATGCTGAAAGCTATGCCCCTGGTATCTCAGATACCAGCAGGGCTACTCATAGTAGACAGGTTTCAGTTAAGTTTACAGACTAAGACAGTCGAGGCAGACAGACTGGGCAGCCCCCTCCAGAAACAATTAGCCATTGAAATACATATGAGCAGCAGAGATGCTCTGTAAAATATAGTGCTGGACATGGAGCCCCCCAGGTTAGAAGACACTCAAGAAATGAGTAGGGAATAGTTGCTTCCTCAAAGTAGAGTCAATCTCAGTGATAGGAATGGATGGAGTAAAGCCCCTGGGACCTCCTTTAGCTGATGATGTTGCTGTTGTTAGGTGTCATCAAGTCAGGTCCTACTCATAGTTAGCCCTGTGTACATCAGAACAAAACACTCCCCAAAATTATGCCATGCTCATCACTATGTCAGTGCTTCTCTGCTACTCACAGGGATTTTGATGTCTTGTTGTTTTGAGGGTAGTCTGCTGGTTAATTTTTTTGCAGTGCTGGGGGTTGAACTCAGGGCTTCAGAACAAGCAAAGCAAGCACTCTACCAACTGAGCTAAACCCCAGCACTTTACCTATATGGCATGACTCAAAATGAGAAGAAACACAGGGCTGCAACAATGGGCTCAAACATAAAACAAGATCCTATTCACAGCATAGCAGTGTTTCCTTCTGTTATACATGGAGTCACTATGAGTTGGACCTGACTCACTGACAGCTAACAACAAAAATTAGAATTTCAGACGTTATAAATTCACAAAAGTGCCCTTACTAAAAGTGTGCTGTGTTAGAACAGGAATAATAGGCAGGAAGACCAATGAAACAAAATAGAGATCACACATACCAAAGCACACCTAAATCCACACAGATAGACAACATTCAAAGCCATACACGCAGGAGTCTAACCCATGGCTAGGGTGACTCAGGAGTGCAATGTGGAAAGCATGATTTTAAAAAAATCATCCTGAATCAATTGGATGTCCATGTGAGGGAAAAAAGAATATTTGTAGTCTTACATAATTCGTAAGTAACAGTTCTATGGCTATAGATCTAAATGTTCAAGCCGCACAATGCATCATCATAAGAAAACATAAGAGATTATTTTCCTTATATTGGACTATATGACATTTTCATAAAAATAAAAGTCAAAACCATACCAAACCTAAGGGAGAAATATGTCAATCAGGCTCCAGGAATTAAGGCTTTCTCTTCCCCACTGCCAAGGAAAGCCACAGACTTGGACAAAATAGTGAGATGTACATACCATAGAAAAGACTAGCCAGTTGCCAGAAAGAAATTCTATGCATTAGAGAATGACAGGCAAGTCAATATACAAAATAAAACAATTTAAATACTCCAGTGGCAGAACAGAGTATGACAATGATCAAAAGCATTTGAAAATTGCTCACCTCATTAGTAACTGCACTGGGGTTTAGCTCAGTTGGTAGAGCCCTGCTCTGCAGTCTCCAAGGACCTAGGTTCCATCCCCAGCACTGCAAAAACAGAAAAGGACATGGCAGTCCAGTCCCGAAGCAATCCTCAATCAGCCATTGAAAACCATATGAGAGTGGCTATGAGTTGATGGCACCTAACACCACCAACAACATTAGTCATTGAGGATGTGCTAATTAAAACCACAAGGAGATAGTCCACCTTGCCCCATCGGCTGGCTAGCTCAGCTCTATTGGCCATACCATGGAGTAGCAAGTGAAGCAAGTGGAAGTCTATATGATGCTAATAGGAGTGGAAATTGCCACAAACACTTTGGAAAAACATTTGGCAGTTGGTACTAAAGACAGATATAGGTATCAGATGCCATAACTGATAGAATAGATGTTAACAGAAAGTATTTGGTGTTTATAAAAGTCCTGTTATTTTTCTTTTTTCTTCTTCCTTCCTTCCTTCCTTTCTCTTTCTTTCTTCTCTGTTCTTTTAGTACTAGGAGGCACTGAACCTAGAACTATGCAGGGGCGTGCACTTGCTGGGCAAGTGCTCTACCACTGAGCTGGACTCCTAGCCCCTATCAATTTTTTTTTTTTTTTTGAGACAGGTTCTCATTGAATTGCACAGTCTGCCTCTGGCCTCGAACTTGCAATCCTACTTTAGCCTTCCACGGGTCTGTGATTATACGTGTACACCATAGCTCCAGGCTGGAAGTTCCACTTTTATTGCCTGAAAACTGGAAAAAATTCAAATGTGTAACAACAATAGAATCAATAAACTCTGGAATATGCATATAGAAAAATACTCAGAATTTAAAATATCCAATTTACTATTCCCCCACATGTTTGTCAGTTTGCCACACTGTGGGGGCTTGTGTGTTGCAATGAGGCTGAAAGCTATGCCACTGGTATCTCAGATACCAGTAGGGTTACCCATGGTGGATAGGTTTCAGCTGAGCTTCCAGACTAAGAAAGACTAGGGAGGAGGCACCGGTGAACCACTCCCAAAACAACTAGCCATTGAAAACCCTATGAATGGCAAAGAAACACTGTCAGATATAGTGTCGGAAAATGAGCCCCCCAGGTTGGAAGGCACTCAAAAGACTACTGGGGAAGAGTCCTCAAAGTAGAGTCTACCGAGATGACAGAAATGGAGTAAAGCACCAGGGACCTCCATTTGCTGATGTGGCACAACTCATAATGAGGAGAAATAACTGTAAACATCCATTAATAATTGGAACATGGAATGTATGTGGTATGAATCTAGGAAAATTAGAAATCATTAAAAAAGAAAGGGAGAACATAAACATTGGCATTCTAGGCATCAGCGAGTTAAAATGGTCCAGCATAGGCCATTTTGAGTCAGACAATCATACAGTCTACTATGCTGGGAATGATAACTCAAGAGAAATAGGGTTGCATTCATCATCAAAACAGACATCTCAAGATCTGTCCTGAAATGCAGTGTTGTCAGTGATAGAATAATATCCATACACCTACAAGGAAGGCCAGTTAATATGACTATTATTCAAATTTATGTACCCACCACTAAGGCCACAAATGAAGAAAGGGAAGATTTCTACCAGCTTCTGCAATCTGAAATAGATCAATCATGCAATCAAGACATACTGACCATCACTGGTAACTGGAATGCAAAGGTTGGATACAAAGAAGAAGGCTCAGTAGTTGGAAAATATGGTCTTGGTGACAGAAACAAAGCAGGAGATCACATGATAGAATTTTGTCAGACCAATGACCTTTTCATTGAAAATAAATTTTTTCAACATCATAACCAGAGACTATACACATGGACTTCACCAGATGGAGCATTGTTGTTGTTTTTAGGTGCCATCGAGTCGGTGTCTGACTCATAGCGACCCTACATACAACAAGTGAAACACTATTGTCAGTGCTTCTCTGCTATTCATAGGGTTTTCAATGGCAGATTGATTGGGAGGGGGTTGCCAGGTCCTACTCCTAAGCCTAAAGTATCTGGTGTTCCAAGGTGGTCTCCCATCCAAGTACTAACCAGGCCTGACCCTGCTTAGCTTCCAATATCTGATAGGATCGGATGCCACAGGGCTATGGCTGCAGGCAGATGGACGATACAGGAATCAAATTGACTACATATGTGGAAAGAGATGATGAAAATGCTCTATAAAAAATGTCAAAACAACTAAGGGCTAACTATGGATCAGACCATCAACTTCTCATATGCAAGTCCAATCTGAAGCTGAAGAAAATTTGAACCAGTATACGAGAGCCACAGTATTACCTTGAATATATCAAACCTGAGTTCAGAGACCACCTCAATAATAGGTTTAATTCATTAGACATAAATTATAAGAGACCAGAGGAGTTGTGGCATGACATAAAAATATCATTCAAGAAGGAAGCAAAAAGTTATTAAAAAGAGAGGAAAAAAAGAAAAGATCAGATTACATGTCAAAAGAGATGCTAGAACTTGCCCTTGAACATTGAGCAGCTAAAGTAAAAGGAAGACATGAAGAAGTTGAGGAACTAAGCAGAAGATTTCAGAAGGCAGCTCAAGAAGACAAAAACAAATATTATAATAACATGTTCCAAGAGCTGAAGGCAGAAAACCAAAAGGGAAGAATACGCTCTGCATATCTCAAGCTTAAGGAAATGAAAAAAACATTCAACCTCAAGTGGCAGTAGTGAAAGATTCTATAGGGAAAATATTAAATGATGCAGGAAACATCAAAAGGAGATGGAAGGAATATACAGAGTCATTATACAGGAAAGAATTGGTAGATGACCAACCATTTCAAGAGGTTGCATATGAAGAGGAACCAATGGTATTGAAGGATGAAATGGAACCTGCCTTGAAAGAACAGGCAAAACACAAGGTGCCAGGAATTGATGGGATACCAATAGAGATGTTTCAACAAACAGATGCAGCACTGGAGGTGTTAACATGCTTATGTCAACAGATTTGGGAAACAGCTACTTGGCCAACTGACTGGAAGAGATCCATATTGGGCCTATTCCCAAAAAAGGGGATCCAACTGAATGTGCAAACTATCAGACAATATCATTAATACCGCACACAAGCAAAATTTTACTACCAATCATTCAAAAGTGACTGCAGCAGTATATGGGCAGGGAATTACAGGAAAATCAAGTGGGATTCAGAAGAAGGTGGGGAACCAGGGACATCATTGCTGATGTCAGGTGGATATTAGCCAAAAGCAGAAAATATCAGAAAAATGTCTACTAGACGGACTTCCGGCAAGATGGCAGACAGACAACACACGCCTTCTGTCCCAGAGTAATGGGAAGCCTCGATTAGGGGTTTAGAACTCACATTGAATAGACAGAAACAGTCATAGTTTAGATTGGGAGATAGAGGATGAAACTGGATGAACACTGAAATCGAGCATTTGGCTTCAGAGGAGCTACACAGAGGTCAGTAGCAGGACCTCCATTCTGCCATTTCGCCATCACACAGATGGCAGGATAGATTCCTAGAGACTCAGAGGGGACTTCATACACACACCCACAGGAGCCAGACCCAACACGGAGTGCAACCTTGACATCACACTGTCACCGTGCCTGCAGGACACAAACTACAAGTTTCGGGTGAATCAGTTTGAGGTGGCACATGGAATCACCACCTTTAGCGGCATCTGTCGCACAGCCTGAGATGCTGGGCTGTTGTAGGTCCCTCACGCGAGAAAATAGGGATCAGATCCACAAGAGTAGATACTCGAGGGTACGGGGAGTAATCATGGAGGGAACTGGGAAACTGGTGCCAGCGGTATGCATCCAGAGCTGAAACGCGGCTCCCTCCCTCCTGTTGTGGCAGGACAGTGGTGCAGAAGCAATCTACACAGACATATGGGCACACATACACCTGGATACCAGACACACCAGAGGGGATCATAAGTCATCCCACTGCACTGTGAAGAAAGGTGAGTTCTATGGAGGTGGCTGAGCTGCACGCAGACAGAGTGCTCCTTTTTTGGCAGAGTCTTGCAGGACAATCAGACACAATAAGAACAGTTTCGAGTGCAATCGCCGTGCATGGACAGACCTGCTACAGATTTTCTCTGGGGGAGTTTAATATCATCCCGCCCACAAGAGGATTTCGTCCTCCCAAGTGGTCTCCCAAGTGGGCGGAAAGCCCTACAATAAAAAAATCCACAATAGCAGCCATATTCCCTCTATGCTATAGGCTTTGGGCCAGAAATCTCTGATTTGGGGAATTGGTGCCTGAACTGCGTGGGACAGGGAGAACCCCAGGGAGGACCCCACAGATTCCACTGCCTCTCAAACAATACATTAGACACAGAATATTTCGTGGAACCATCTCTGTGGTCATTTGGTGTCCCATTTAAACCCAGGACATTGTGGGGCAATCTGCCATTTTCTACGTAATCGGCAAAATCTCTATAGGCTAAGACAGACTGCTCCTGGAGATTGTGTGAAAACACTGCCATCCTGAATTCTGGAGGGACCACTGCTTCCTGCAGTATCAACTTCACCTGGTGGAACTGGGTGTCCACAGTGCAGATTCCACCTGCAAGAACATACAAGAGTTTTTTTCTTTTCTTTTCTTTTCTTTTTTTTTCATTTTCTTTTAGTATGGGGATTTGAATCCAGGGTCTTGAGCCTGCTTGCTTTGTAGGTGCTGGACTTCCACGCTGCACCCCCAGACCATATTTTTTACTTTTTGAGACATGGTCTCGCTGGGTTGCGCAGGCTGCCTGTGATCTCGGGCTTGTGGTCCTCCTGCCTCTGCCCACCAAGCCACTGGGATTGCAGGTGTATACCACCGCACCTGACTACAAGTGATTTTATATGTGGGTGGGAGCGTGTATGCATGAAGTTTTTAATTTTTTTTTTAATTTCTATTTTCTTCCTTTCTTGGTTTACTCTCTTCCTCTTTTTATTCTCTTTCTCTTTTTCTTAAGCTATATATATGTCTTTGTATTAATTATTTTACCCATAAGTCTTAACCTTAATTTTAATTTTGACAGTTATTTCTATTAGCCTCTGTCCTCTACTTCCTCTTTCCTCCTCTTCTGTCACCAGATACCCCCTTTCTCACCCTACAGAGGAGAAACAAAATCTATCGCATCCCTAGCCCTTAGCCTCTTTGGGGTTGGGCTGGTGGACTAAAGAGAGAATCACACAGACCAAAAAGCTGAGAATATACCCATTTTATAAGCTCAAATAAGCACCAGAGATTCAGCACCACACAATCTCAAAGGAATAACAGAGGGAGAAGTTCTGCACATTCAGGAGTGATGAATTCTACTTCCCAGATCATATTATGGGAAAACAAAGTAAACCTTCAAAAAACACAAAGGGGCAAGATGGATCTGAAGGCACCACAGAGCAAAGCCCCCCAACAAATAACTCTAAGGACTCTCAATTCTTAGAGATCTCTGATTTGGAATTCAGAGTCATGGTTATAAACATGCTACGAGAAATTAAAACAAATACCACAAGCACCCTGGAAATCCTTGAAAAGAAGGTATCTCACTTGGAAGCCATTCTATCATCCCAGTTAGAAATGATAAGGAAAAACCAAGCAACTCTCCTTGAAACTCAATCCAAGTTAACTGAATTGAACTCAGCTAAAGAATCCTTTTCATTGGGATTGGATGAATCTGACCTGAGGATTTCTGATTCTGAAGATGCCATAAATGAACTTAAATACAAACAGTCAGAAATGGAATCAATGATAAAGCTATTAAAAAAGATTTCCAGGAGAACTGAGATAGAATGAAAAAATGAAACTTATGAATTCAGGGAATCCCTGAAGGAGAAGAAAGATCCACTGGAGGCCTTCAAAATCTAGTAAAGGATATGCTGAAGGAAAACTTACCAAAGATAGTACAGGAAATGGATATATACACCACTGAGACATTCAGGACTCCTTTGAAGGCTGACTTAACTAGATCATCCTCAAGACACATCATCCCTCGCATGTTGTCATTAGAGACCAGGGAAGCTATCCTGCAAGCAGCAAGACAGAAACTCCTATTACATATAAAGCAAAACTTATTAAAATTACTGCAGACTTCTCCATATCAACATTGAAAGCTAGAAAGGAATGGACACAGGTGATTCAAATCCAAAAAAAAAAAAAAAATCTCCAGCAAAGACTAATATATCCAGCAAAATTATCTTTGAAAATAGATGAGGGATATAAGACATTTAATGACATTGATGCTTTTAAAAAATATGCAACCAGCAAACCAGCACTGGAGAGGATTGTAAATCAACTACCACATCCAGGAGAGTTAAGACAACCCTATAAAAGAAATCAACGAACTGGTTAGCTAAAATGAGTGCAACCAAATAAAGGACCAAAGCAAACATGATTCATAAATCAGTAACAGGTAATGATTGGGAATATAACAAAAATGCTATTCAATAATCACTATTGATGTAAATGGTCTTAACTCGCCAATTAAGAGATAGAGGTTGGCTAATTGGATGAAAAAACACAAACCATCAATAGGTGGTATTCAAGAAACTGATCTAACTCACAAAGACTGTAATAAACTGAGAGTTAAGGGCTGGAAAATCTATACCTAGCAGGGGGGGAACAAAAGAAAGCAGGTGCTGCAATGCTAATTTCATATAGATTAAATTTCATTCCAAAACTAATTAGAAGAGACAAAGGAGGACATTACATTTTAATACAAGGAATAATTGATCAAGAAACAATAATGCTCCTTAATATTTATGCCCCAAACATAGGGGCACCTAGCTGTATAAGACAAACTTTATGGAATATAAAGAACTTTCTTGGACCAGAATCAATAATTATAGGAGATTTCAATACCCCACTTTTATCAAGAAAAAGGTCATCAAAACAAAAAAATCAACAGAGAAACATTAAATCTAATCTCCACCCTAAACCAGTTGGATCTCACAGATATATACAGAATATTTCATCCACATGATGAGGAATACACATTCTTCTCAGCTCAACATGGAAAGTTTTCTATGATAGATCATATGCTAGTCTATAAGAACTCCCTCAACAAATATAAAAATGTAGAAATTATCCTCTGTCCCTTATCAGATCACAATGGGATAAAATTGGACCTCAAGAGCAAGAATAATTCCAGAAATTTACAAACTCATGGAGACTGACTGATACAATGCTGAATGACCCATGGATTGTTGATGAAATCAAATTGGAATTTAAAAAATTCCTACAATCAAACGATGATGAAAACACATCACACCAAAACATATGGGATACAGCAAAGGCAGTTTTAAGGGGAAGTTTATAGCATTAAGTGCCTTCTTCAATAAAATAAACAAGAGCCAAATAAATGACCTAATGATGCATCTTAAGACACTAGAAAACCAACAAAAAATCAAGGCTAAAAGGAACACCCAAAAGGAAATTACAGAAATAAAGGGAGAAATATCTCAAGTAGCATCCAAAGAGATAATTTAAAAAATTAATAAGACTAAGAGCTGGTTCTTTGAAAAGATTAATAAAATAGACACCCCTCTGGCTAACCTCATCAAAAAGAAAAAGGAAAAATTCAACATAGTATGGATTATGATAGAAAACAGATCTATAACCACTGACTCCAATGAAATACAGAAAATTGTCAGGGATTACTACGAGAGACTGTATTCCCCAAAATATGAAAATGCAGAAGAAATGGACAAATTTATTAACACATATGACCTACAAAAGCTAACCCCAGAAGACATAACTGACTTAAACAATCCTATTACATATACGGAAATAGAAAAGGTAATTAAAAATCTCCCAACAAAGAAGAACCCACGTCCTCATGGATTCATGGCAGAATTTTACCAAACTTTTAAAGAAGATATAATACCTGTCTTCCTCAAATTATTCCAAAAAATAGAAAAGGAGGGAACACTCCCAAATTCATTCTATGAAGCTACCATCACCCTGATACCTAAACCAGGAAAAGATTCATCTAAGATAGAGAATTACAGACCCATCTCCCTTATGAATCTAGACGCAAAAATATTTAATAAAATTCTGGCAAACAGAATCCAGCAGCATATAAA
>VMDO01011009.1:0-12838 GCA_007922755.1 Pedetes capensis
TATTAACTGGCCTTCCTTGTAGGCGTATGGATATTATTCTATCACTGACAACATTGTATTTCATGACAGATCTTGAAATGTCTTTTTTGATGATGAATGCAACCCCATTTCTCTTTAGTTTATCATTCCCAGCATAGTAGACCATATGACTGTCTGACTCAAAATGGCCTATGCCAGTCCATTTTAGCTCACTGTTGCCTAGAATGTCAATGTTTATGCGATCCATTTCTCTTTTAACAATTTCTAACTTGCCTAGATTCATACTACGTACATTCCATGTTCCAATGATTAATGGATGTTTACAGTTGTTTCTCCTCATTTTGAGTCGTGTCACATCATCACGTTGAGCACCCTGGGGTTTTACTCCATTTCCCTCATCACGGTATACTCTACTTGGAGGAGGCAACTCTTCCCCAGTAGTCTTTTGAGTGCCCTCCAACCTGGGGGCCTCATTTTCGGCACTATATCTGACAGTGTTTCTTTGCTATCCATAGGGTTTTCAATGGCTAGTTGTTTCGGGAGTGGCTCGCCAGGTCCTACTCCCTGCTACATCCCTAGGTCACTTTTATTTTTTATTTTGAGTCAGATTTTCACTAAGTATACATGTTGCCTGTGTCCTTGAACTTGCATCTGCCTCCCAAGTCTCTGAGATTATAGGCATGTACCGCCACACTCAGCTCAGTAATTGACTTTTAGTTCTAGTATAAAAACTTTAATAACATAGATATAACTAAAATATATTAGTGAACACACAATACAAATAGAAGTGAATTTTGAAAGCTAACATACAGCATTGTAGAGTGATAAAAGTGTTGAGTTTTTCTATATGATTGATCTTAAGTTGTTACCAGTTTAAAATACATCATTATAGTTATAGGATATTTTATGTGATCCTCATGATAACCACAAAGAAAAATGCACATAGAAATTACATAAAAGAAAATAATCAAATAATATCAATGCAAAATAAAAAAGCACAAAGGAAGCAAGGGATGAAAAGAACTGATGAACTATAATTCTAAGATAAAAAATTATTTTAATTGTGAATGGATTAGACTCCACAGGAAAAAGACATAAAGTGGGTGGATTGCCGATAAAACTGGTCCAACCATATACCATCTACAAGATATTTAACAAGTTAAGGATATATATGGCTGAAAGTGAGGAATTGGAAAAATAGATTCCACACACTGATACAAAAAAAAGGGACAAAATAGATTTTATTTATGTATGTACATATGTATGTACGTACTGGGAGGTTGAACCCAGGGCCTTGTCCATACTTTGCAAGTGCTCTACCACTGAACTGGACCTGCAGGTCCTTCTTTACTTTTCATCTTGAGAAAGAGTCTTGCTAAATTACATAGGATACCTCTGGCCTTGAACTTGCAATCCTCCTGCCTCCCAAGTCAACAAGAATTACAGGCATGTGCCACTGTGCCTGGCTTCAAAATAGACTTCAATTGAAAAACTCTCATGAGAACAAAGGACATTATATAAAAGTATCAATCCTATAGAAAGATATGATTATACATACATATGCAACCAACACTAGAACTCCTAAATACATAAAGCAGACCTTGACAGAACTGAGAGGAGAAATGTTTTGTTTGTTAGGCACCATTGAGTCAGGTCCAACTCAAAGAGCCCTATGTACAACAGAATGAAACATTACCCAACACTGTGCCATGCACACAATGTTTTTATGTTTCAGTCTGTTGTTGCAGCCACTATGTTCCTTCTCATTATGAGTCATGCTACATCAGCAAATGGAGGTCTCAGGGGCTTTGCTCCATTCCCATCATTAATGTCAACTCTCCTTCAAGAAGGCAACTCTTCCTCAGTCATTTCTTGAATACTTTCCAGCTGGGGGGGGCTCATTTTGCATCACTGTATCTGACAGTGTTTATTGCTATTCATGGAGTTTTCAATGGCTGATTGGTTTGGAAGTGTGCTGCTGGCTCCTTCTCCCTTGTCTGTCTGAGTTTGGAAGCTCAGCTGAAGCCTATCCACCCTGGGTCGCTTTGCTGGTATCTGAAATAGTGATGGCATAGCTTTCAGCATCACAGCAATATGCAAGCCCCCACAGAATGACAAGCTGATGGACATATGGAGCAGAAATAGAAATACAGTAGTAGTCAGGAAGCCTCAATACCTCACTATTATAAGGGATAGAACATCCAGACAGCAAATTAATAAGGTACATTGAGTACTGTAACAACACTATGGATCAAGTGATGTAAAAACCGTTTATAGTACATTCATCTGAAAAGAAGGGTATACCTTCTCAAGCGCACTCAGAGCCACTTCTAGGATAGATCATGTAATAATTTATAAAAATAGTATTAGCAAAGATAATTTGGTTGAAATCAAACCCAAGTGTCTTTTCTGACCATAATAGAATGAAATTAGAAAACAACAGGAGAATTGGAAAATTCACCAGTGTATAGAAATTAAAACACTCTTGAACATCTATTGGATAAGGAAAAAAAGAAGTTAGAAATTATCTGAAAGAAATAAAAATAAAAATAAAGTATAATGAACTTTAGGGATTGTTTCAAATGCAACATTAGTATGAAAGAAACTGCTGGCAAGAAATGCCTACATTGAAAAATAGAGTAGATCTCAAAATAACAACCTTATACCTCAAGGTATTAGAAAAAGAAGAACTGGTGTGAATTTACCAGAGAGAAGATTCAAGTAATAGAGAATAGAAAAGCTATGCCCAAGGGTATCACTGGAAATAGGATGTAGACTTTTTCAATTATAATCAAAATTGAAAAATTCTCATCTTGCATTTGAAAAAATGAGAAACAGGAAAGGAGCTATAACTGATGCCACAGAAGTAAAAAAAGAATGGTAAAAAATTAATATAAACAATGCCTGCAGCCATACCACTCTGGCATCTGATCCCATCAGATCTCAGAAGCTAAGCAGGATTGGGCCTGGTTAGTTCTTGGATGGGAGACTGGCTGGGAACACCAGATGTTGTAGGCTTGGGAGAAGGACTGGGCAGTCTACTCCCCCAAAACAATCAACCATTGAAAACCCTATGAATAGCCGAGAAGCACTAACAGTGTTTTGCCTATTGTACATAGAGTCGCTATAAGTCTGACACTGACTCAACAGCACCTAAAAACAACAACAATATAAACAATAAAGTGTATGGTCTACAAAAAAGGGATTAGTTTGTAAAAATATGAAATCAGTTGAATCACAATTATGAAAAATAGTAGACTGAGGTTGAGTCAGTAATCAAAAACTTCCTACTGAAGAAAAGTCCATGACCAGATGGATGGTTTCACTTATAAATTCTAACATTTAAAGAAGAGTCTTTAAAAACTCTTCCAAAAAATAATGAAAAGCAAGCATTTGCAAAACTAATCTCATGAGGCTAGCATCATCCTAATATCAAAACCAGAGATACCACAAGAATACTATAGGCAGATACTTTGATGAATACAGATGCAAGAATTCCCAACGAAGTACTAACCAGTCATACTTAGCAGCACTGGAAATCATCATGTTAAGTGAAATAAACTGGAAGCCAGACTCAAAAAGACATGTATTGTGTGTTTTCTCTTTAAAAACTCATGAATACAAAAATAGGACTGTTAGGCAGTAGGAAGGAGCCTACAAAGAAGGGGAAGAGGGGAGGAGTGTGGTTAATTAGGGGTGTAAACACAAAGTGCCTGATATACATTTATGCAAACATCATAATGAAACTCACTATTTTCTATAATAAATTTAGAAGTAGAAAAAGTAAACAAATTGGTCATATATCATGACAAAATGGGATTTAACTGAGATGCAAGGATGGCTTAATATGAAAATTAGTATGATAAACCATATTAACAGAATAAAGAATAAAAATCACCAACTTGACAGATGTAGAAAAAAATTGACAGAATTCAACATCGTGATAAAAGTTCTTCACCAATTATGAAAACAAAGAATTTTAACATAATAAAGTACATGTATGAAAATCCCACAGCTAACAGTATACTCAATAGTGAAAAACAAAGTTTTTCCTCTAAGATCAAGAATAAGACAAGGATCCCCATAACCAGAGATAAAGCCAGAGCAATTAGACAAGTAAAAGAAAACCCAAATAAATGAATTCAGGTGGGGCTTTTTTTGTTTTTTGTTTTTGTTTTTGTTTTTGTTTGTTTTTTGTTTGTTTGTTTGTTTGCAGTACTTGGAGGTTGAAGTCAGGGCCTCTCACATAATTTGCAAGTCTCTACCCCTGGGCTCATACCCCTGGGCTCAAACCTGAGATCTTTCTTTCTCTGCCTCCTGAGTTGCTGAGATTACAAGCATGTGCCACTGTACTCAACTGAATTCAATAATGTTTAAAGATACAGAATCAGCACTCAAATATCAGTTATGTTTTTATATGTACACAGTGAAACACCTGAAAAGTAAATATGAAAAACAATCCTAGTTATACTAGCACCAAAAATAATACATACTTAGGAATGACCTAAGGACATGAATGACTTTCACACTTTAAACTGTAAAACATTGATGAAAGAAATTAAAGAACACACAAACAAATGGAAAGATACCCTGTGTTAATCACTTGGTATACAATAATAACATAATTAAAATGTTCATCCTACAGATGAACAACCTACAGATTCATTGCAGTCTCCACCAAAACTCCAATGACATTTTTTAAAGAAATAGAAGAAAGTGATTCAAAATCATGTAGAATCACAAAAAACTCTGAATAGAGAAATCAATACTGGGAAAAATAACAAAAGCTGAAGGCATCATACTTCCTGATTTCAATATATATTACAAAGCTAAAATAATTAAAACGTTTTGATTACTGGCAAAAACATGTATTTGTAGAAGACTGGAACATAATTAAAGAAATCTCATATACACTCAACTGATCTTCAAGAAGAGTATCAAGAATACATAATGTAGGAAAGATCATCTCCACAACAAATGGTGTTTGGGAAGCTGCATCTCCATTGTTGTTGTTGTTGTTAGGTGCTGTCGAGGCCTGTCCGACTCATAGCAACCCTCCTAGGGTTTTCAATGGCAGATTGTTTCCGGATTGCCTTGGGAGTGGGTTGCCACAGCCTTCTCGAATTACTCTATACTATATTCAAAACACAATTTGAAGTAAGTTAAGTTCTTAAGCATATGACCTGAGCCTGTAAATCTTTTCAGAAAAACATGGGAAAAGTTTTATGACATTGATCTTAACAAGAATTTAATTGGAATGACACCAAAAGCACAGACAACAGAAGCAAAAATAGGCAAGCAGGACTGTATGTAATTACAAAGTTGCTGCACAGCAAAGGAAACACAACATAATGAAAACCTACTCACAGAAATGTTGAAGTAATCAAGAAATTGTGGTGGTTTATTAGAAGAACAAATATATGATGGAGCAGAAGAAAGCCTAGAAATAGGACAACATAAATTTATCAACTGTAGAAAGGGGCAAAATCACTACAATAGTGAAAATATAGACTTTTCACTAAACAGTATTAATAAAACTGGATATACACATGCAAAACTGGGACTATAGATAGTGATCTTAACACTTCTATAAAAATTAATACAAAATGGATCATAACCATACGTGCTAACTCAAAAATATAAAATTCCTGGAATATAGGATTAAGTCTAGATTACCTTCTGTATTATGATAGATATTTAGGGACAAACCCCAAAGTCATGATGCATGATAATAATGGAGATGAACAGGACATCATTAAAATTAAAAACTTCTGCTCCATGAAAGAAAATGTCAAGAGAATGAGAAAGCAAAGCACAAACTAAGGCGAAGTATTTGCAAAATATACATCTGATAAGAATTGTTATCTAAAGTAGATGACAAGTTCTGAAAACTCAACAGGAAATTAAATATTCCAAATAAAGAATGTGCAAAAGACACAAATACCTACCTCGAACAAGATATATACAGATGGCAAATAAACACATGAAGAGGTTCTCAGCTTATGTCATTAAAGAACTACTAATAAAAATGAGATACTACTACACATGTATTAGAAGGACAAAACTCCAAAAACACTGATAGCTCTGAATACTGGTGAGCACGTGAGCAACAGGAAGTTGGACTTATTGGTGGTAGGAATACAAAATGAAGCTTCCACTTTGGAAGACTGGTATTTTCTTACTCTAATGAACATACTCTTCTTACTGTGCAATCCAACAATCACATTTCTTGGGATTTACCAAATGAGTTGAAAACTTAAGTCCATACAAGAACCTGTCCACAGTTGTGTATACCAGCTTTACTTCTAATTGGTAAAACTAAGAAACAGCACAATGTCCTTGAGTAAGTGGATGGAATAAACTAGATGGTTCAGAAAATAACATATCATTCAGTATGGAAGTGTTTCGCTGCTATTCATAGGATTCAATGACAAATTATTTCAGGAGTGGATTGCCAGGTACTGCTTCTCCCTATCCTGCAGTACTTGGTATTCCCAGGCAATGTTCTATCCAACAACTAACCAGGCCAACCCAGAGCTTCTGAGTTCAGGCAGGATCAGATGCTAGGGTGCTATGGCTGCAGATGTTTATTAATTGGGTCTCCAAATTTTAGGTTATTTCATTTATTTGGTCAGAAATTATTTTCTTGTATATTCTAGCTGAGGAACCTGCACCAGATTGGAAGAGATTTGTACACACTATAAAATCTTGTATTTTGGAATATTCCTGATAAGTTAGCAAATAAGGTAGTTACTTAAAGTGCTTAGAAGGCTATTAGTACACATAGAAAATATTTTTTCCTGTATGTAGGATGTTATGACGAGAAAATTTTTGAATCACAAATGTTTCATTGCTCCCTTGTCTCTCCTTCTCATGTGTCTAGGATTTCTTTGGGGCTTTGAGAAATATTACTCATAAGCCATTGGTTAAGGAAATGTTGTTGTTGTTAGTTGCCGTCGAGTCGGTATCCGACTCATAGCGACCCTTATAGGGTTTTCAATGGCTGAGTGCTTCGGGATTGCCTTGGGAGTGGATTGCCAGGCCCTTCTCCCATTTTTGCGGTGCTGGGAATTGAACTCGGGGCCTCTGAGACTGCAGCGCAGCGCTCTACCCACTGAGCTAAATCCCAGCCCAGTTAAGGAAATAGTATCTACTTAATGCATATGATGTTTCAATGTTCATATTTTAGACAATTTATGGTTGGATGATAAGTCAACCACTTAGAACAAAATGGTGAATTCAGCCATTACTGGAACAAACAAATTAGGAAATTACAGGAATTTAAAGGAAAAAAGTTTTCAACTACAAAATAAAGACAAAATAAAGGGAAACATTAATAGATGGACAAGAATACAAATACTAAATCTAATTTGAAATGTATGTCTTTTGTCCAAGTCATGGATCAGGATACAAAACTCTTGCGAGCAATGAATTATCCTTTTTGAAGCATAGTTTTTGGAGTTATCTGTCTAATACCCTAATTCATCGGATTTTCTTTTGTCTTAATTCATCCTTTTTCTTTTTGTTTTTCTTTCTTTCTTTCTTTCTTTCTTTCTTTCTTTCTTTTTTTTTTTGAGGAAGGTATTTTTATTAAATTTATTTTCACTGGTTCCTAAAAACAAAAATTTTACATGTTAATGAGGTAGTGTGATGTTTTGATGCATGCATACATTATATAATGTTTAAACGTGGCTAAATACATTTCCTCAAACATTTCTTTATAACACAAACTATCAAACTTAAGCTAAGTATTTGAGTTTCTTTAAGTATTATTTTATCTCTTGAAACTATATATTCAATATATTTTTTAGAAATTTTACTGGAGTAAATAAGGAAATTAGAAAAGAAAACGTTAGCCTGGCACTTTCAAACACACCTGTAATCCCACCTACTCAGGAGTCTGAGGCAGGATTGAAGGTTTGAAGCCAGAGGCATCCTGCACAATTTAGTGAGACCCTGTCTCAAAAATAAAAAATAAAAAGGGGCTAAGGGTGCAGCTCAGTCATAGAGCACTTGCCTAGTGTGTGTTAAGTCCTACATTCAACCCTTTATTACTGATAAAAAAAGAAAGAAAATTCTTATTATATGACATTGAAAATATAAACATCCTAGAGTCTTATCTATCTGAATTTAGTCACTTTTAGTTAATGCAATATTATATAACAACAAAAATTTATTATCCAATAAAAGAAAATTGGAATTCTAAACCATAAATTGACTTGTTCAACTGAGTAAATTGGAACAAAATGAGTATTTTACCATCCCAAGTATTCCTATTTCTTGTGAATTTTTAACTTTTATTTTTATAAAAATTTACATGTGAATTGTTTCCTTTTATGACTTGTTGCAAATTAATCACTTGAGTAATTACTAAGGGTTTATAGAAAATATACAATGAATTCTGTAAGTTTTCAGTCAATGTTGGGCTTCTCCCATAAAGAAATGCCAGTTAAAAAGGAGAAAAAACAGAGGGGAGTGTGAATTGAGCACATAGTCAGAGATGAAATTCAGTAAATAAAATACAAAACAGTACACATAGAGAAAAATTACGTAAAATACAACCTGACAATACAGTGAGTCTGAGCTATATAGTTTGAACCAATAGAGCTTTTAAAAATGATTATAAATTATATACTGAAGATGCTCCCCAGAATGGTTTAGTCAACCAAAAATGGTATTAAACTTATCCTATCAGGGAGAGAAATTAGTTCTTTCTTGTATAAAAAAACTCAGCCACAACCTAGACTTGTAGGTAAAATGTGATAGCAGATCATAAGCATTTGTAATAACACTGAAAAGGAAAAAAAAAAAAACACAGACAAACAAAAAAACACTCCAAAGAAAGAGACTTGGATAACATGTTGTAGGAGTATATCAATATTTGTTTTGTTTTGTTAAAAATTAACTGTTGAATATACTCAAATGTTCATAAACTCATGAAAAATATGAAAAAAGAAAAGATATTTTACTTGAAGTTTTTACCTTCCTTCTCATCTGCCTGTAAATGATTCCCATTCCTTTCATTCTATACATACAATACATTCTATACATACAATGGGCACAGCACTTTCTTTGCTTGACTTTTCAGCAAGATTTGAGATATTGCACAGCTGTGTCATCTTGAAACACTAGAGCAGCAAGAGACCATTCAACTGGTTTCTCTTTGTAACATATTTGTGACTCTTCCTAGTCCTTTGCTGGATGCCTTTCCTCTGGTTGTCTTGTTAGTTCATGCTGGAATTACCCACAGCTGGTAATAAGATGCCTTTTTCCACTTAGCATACTCTAAGTGATGTGGTCAGGTCCTCTGGTACTTTCAAATTTATGTTTTTATGCCTGATTTTGCAATTTCTAGGATATATTTGGCTGATCCTTACCCCTTCTCTTGGATATTTATAGATATAAAAACCTAACAAAATGGAAACAACTCAAATATACATCAAAGTATGAGTGAATAAACAAAATATGCAATATATATGCAGTGGAAGATTATTCGGACTTTAAAATGAATGGAATTCTGACACATGCTGCTACAAGGTGAAACTTGAAGACATTGTACTAAGTAAAATAAGTCAGGAACAGTAGGACAAATACTCTATTAATCCACTGATGAGGTTTTTAGAATTCTCAAATTTATAGTAACAAAAAGTAGAATAGTGGTTATTATTGTCTGTAGCAAGGGGAAATAGAACCGGTTTAATAGGAACAGAATTTTGGGCTAGGGTGATGAGTAATTTCTGCAGTTGGATAATGGAAACATTGCACAATAATATAAATATACTAAAGGCCACTGAACTGTACATAACAATGATTAAAATGGGAACTTCCATGTTACATTTATGTTATCACAATTAAAATTTTAAAATAGTAAAATACAGCAAGGCTAGAGCAGTATTCTTGATTTCCTCCTTCACCTTTGACCCACTGCTCAGTCTCCTGGTTTTCCATGACATACAAGGGCATTATTATCCACTCAGCACCCAGTTTCTCTTGTCTAAAACTTAGGAGTCATTCATGACTCTATTTCTTTGATTTCAGCATAAGACTCATCACCAAATTAAGTTTGTTTTGCCTTCAATAAATGTTCCAAAATTGATCACTGTTCATCATCTCTTCCAAAGCCACCTTGATGTAGCATCATCTCTCACCTATTATATTACAGTAGCCCTTTAACTTTTCTTCCCATTTCCCCATAGGAATTATCTAGTCTTTCAAGAGTGATCACAGGAACTTTAAAAAATATTCTACGAATTCTCTTACATGAGATATCTAAAGTAGTCAATCTCATATAAGCACAGACTATAATGGTAGTCACCAGGGGATGGGGGAGAAATAAATAGGGACAAAATGAAAGACAAATAATTTCTAGAGACATGCTATGCAATACAGTACCTGTAGTTCATAATGCAGTATTATGTATTTTAAAATATGTTCAAGGAATAGCTCTCATGTTAAGTGTACTTACACACAGACACAAAGAATATATGTAAATTTTTGGAGGTGATAATTTTGAGTATCTTGCTTATGTCTGCAACCATAGCTTCCTGGCATCTGATCACACCTAATCTCTGAAGCTAAGCAGGGTCAGCATGGTTAGTCCTTGGATAGGAGACCACCTGGGAATACCAGGGGGGAGCAGGCTAGGGAGAAGCAACTCACCCCTGAAACAATCTACCATTGAAAACCCTGTGAATAGCAGAGAAGCACTGACAATAGTGCCAGGCATGGCACAGTGTCAGGGAGTGTTTTACATTTGTTTTTAAAAGCTTGGTTCTACTTGCAGCATATTAAGGTGCTGACAGAACACTGTTGTTGTTAGATGCTGTTGAGTGGGGTCTGACTAGTAGAGACCTTCATAGGGTTTTCAATGGCTGATTGTTTTGGGATTACTTTAGGGGTGGACTGCCACATCCTTCTCCCATTTTTATGGTGTTGGGGATTGAACCCGGGTCCTCAGTGCAGAGCAGGTGCTCTACCAACTGAGCTAAACCCCAGCCCATTGTTTTTGTTAGGTGCTCTCTAGTTGGGTTCAATTCATCTTTCTCACATTTTTGTGGTACAGGAGATCAAACCTGGCTCCTCAGAGAGTGCAGAGCAACTCTCTTATCAACTGAGCTAAATGCCAGCCCCAGAAAAACACTGGGCAATCACAAGTACCGAAACTGGAATAAAAAGAAGACATTATGAAACCCTCACAGAATCAGGAAAATGGCAAAAAATATTCTTTTGTAATTCACCAGAGGAAATCTAACTAAATTTCAGGTTTTAAACCATTTAGTACTTTTATGTTGAGTATTATGTTAGAGATTGTAGAATTTATAAAAAGGTACTATGACTTCGTCCCTGGCATCTGGAAACATGAACAACTTATAAAATTTGCGTATGAAATGTACTCTACCTGTTGATATATGACAGAAACAAACATGTGCTATAAAATATGCTATTGAAACATGATTAAAAGATGTTCAGGGGTTTGAATAATTTCCTGAGGAAAATGATTGTTGTGATGGGTTTTGAGATTGAGAAAGGTTTCAAAATACAGGGAAAGACATCTAAGTGAACAAAATATCACGAGAAAATAGCTAAATGTTTTGGGAAATAAACAGATTGAAGTACTGTTCAAATCTATTGAAGTATTTCTGAGTAGGGAAGCTCAGTGGTATGAATGAAAACAGAAAGAGGATTACTGAGATTGTTATTAAGTGGCATATTAATAATTTAGATTTTATTTCGTCAGCAGTGGGTCAGGTAACCAAAATCCAGGTAATGTTCACAGAACACATAGCATCCTGAGGTTGTCCACTCTTTAGTACAAGGTGCATAAGTGACAGAACTTTTTCCAGAAGAGAAAATGATGCAGATGTTAGGGAAGTTTGCATTTCCCTCATAATTCATGAACTTTTACTGGTTTACTGGCCGTTAGAAAGTCCCTTTGAGAAGTCACTGAGGGTCATTGCCCTGTCTGTAACTGAGCTGTCTTTTTCATCATTGCTTCAAAAGTCTATCTGTTCTACAAGTGAACCATTTTTCATATGGGTGTTCTAAAATATCCCCCACATCTATGCCTTACAGGTTCATTCTTTTAAGGATTTTATTCTGTTTGATTAGTTATTGTTAGGTGCCATCAAGTTGGTATCTGACTCATAGAGACCCTACGTACAACAGGAGAAACAGTATTGTTACTGCTTCCTCATAGGGTTTTCAATGGCGGATTGATTTTTGGCAGTGGGTTGCTGGATCCTTCTCCTGAGCCTACAATATCTGGTGTTCCCAGGTGGTCTTCCATCCAAGTACTAACCAGGCCCAATCCTACTTAGCTTCTGATATCTGATGGGATCGGATGTGACAGGGCTACAGCTGCAGGCATTGTTTAGTAGATTTTCTTAAATTTAGTCCAATTTATCACTTTTTAAAAAAAACTTACAATTTTTTTTAACTAAGAAGTCATTTATTTCCTACTTCAGGATCATAAATTTGCTCTGCGTTTCCCTCTAATATCTTTTTGATTAACCTTAAATCTGAAATCAATTAGAATGAAGTAAAAGATAAAGCTGCATCTTTTTCACATGAATATTGAGTTGGCCCAGCACAAGTTACTGGGAAGATCACTTTGCTTCAGTCATATATAGTTGGTTACTGTTACACTGTCTTTATTTATAGTTTCATACCATGTCTGGCTATATGGTAATGCAACTTCCCTTGGTTTTCTGAGTTTTTCCAAGATGCCATGGTTCTTTTCCAGGTTCAGAGTTTTCATACTTAATTTAGCTTTTTGTGTTTAAAAGAATCATTAAGAAAATGTAATGATATTTTTATTGGGTGTATATTTAATTTGATTAACTAGCTGTAACTGACACCT
>VMDO01011009.1:12938-69022 GCA_007922755.1 Pedetes capensis
GTTGTTTGCAGGTAGTTAGAAATTGATTGTGGAATTTTGACTTTACAATTAGCAACTTTCACAATTTAACTTAATACTTCTAATAGCTGATGTATAGATAACATTTATATTTTCTTTTTTCCTTCTTTTTTTTCAGTACTAGGGGATTAAGCCATACCACTGTGGCATCTGATCCCATCAGATCTTGGAAGCTAAGCAGGGTCAGCCTGGTTAGTACTTGGATGGGAGACTGCCTGGGAACACCAGATGCTGTAGGCTTGGGAGAAGGACCTGGCAATGTACTCCCAAAAAACAATCTGCCATGGAAAATCCTATGAATAGTGGAAGAGCACGACAATAAGTGTTTTGTGTTTTGTGCGTAGGGTTGCTGCGAGTCGGATATGGAAAGCAACAGTAGGGGGTTAAACCTAGGGCCTCATACATGCTTTTGCAAGCGCTCTGTCACTAAACTGCACTTTGAGCCCATTTTCTTTTTTAACTTTTTATTTTGAGACATGCTCTCACTTCATTATGCAGCCTGCATCTGGCCTCAAACTTGTGATCTCCCTGCCTTCTCCTCCCAAGTTGCTGGGATTATAGGTATATGCCTCCAGACCTGACTTAACATTTGTATTTTCTAGGTACTGTATTGTATAGTATCACTTATGAATGAGAGCAGTTTCACTTCTTCAGTTTTGATTCCTATATCTTTTAATTTCCTTTTTATATTATTCTGGATAGCATATATAGTGATATATTGGGCACCCCTAAGCCCAATTTTTATTTTTTATTTCACATCAGGGTCTTGCTAAATTGCATAGGCTGCCTGTGGCATTGAACTTGCAGTCCTCCTGCTTCTACCTCTTGAGTTGCTTGGATCACAGGTGTGAGCCACAATGCCTGGCTCTTCATAAGTTTTCATAAAAAATGTCACGTAGTTCACTACAAGCTATAAATTTGCTCAACAGACTTTTTGTCATTTGTTTTCTAGGTAGACAGACTCTGTTATATAAATAAAGTCCTCCTCTTGTGGGCTAAGAGATTTTAGATTCAGCTTTCACTTTGATGAGGTAATTATTTGCATCTATTAAAATTTAATTTTCTCCTGTACTCTTTAATGTAAATGATAGTGATTGTTCTAATATTTGGAAATACCAAACACATAAACCATTTGAACATAATTTTGATTATTTTTAATTAAAAGCTACTGAACTGGATTTGTTTCATCAATATTTTAAGAATACTTACAGTTACTCTCATGAAAGAAGGGAGTCTGCAGCTTTTTATGTATAACAGCCTTGTCATGTTTGGAATTAAAATAGCTAAAGACTCATAGAAACAGTTTTAAACCATTTTTCCTCCTTTCAGCTAAAGATCAGTCAAAGTGAATAATAAACCTTTCTTAGGTTTCTGAAAAATTCATTCATTCATTCATGAAGACTGGCCAATTCTTCATAACACTGATTTCAGTGTCCTTAAATTTTATTTGTATTAAGCATGGCAGTGAATTGAATTGTTTTGTAAATATGCATATTTATCAAAATTTTCCAATTCATTGGTAAAAAGTTACTCATATTGCTTTAATTTGATAATGCTATTGTGGTTTTCCCTTTCCATTTCTGCTTTGGTAACTGTTTTCTCTTAATTTTTTTAGGATTCTTAATAAGAGTTTATGATATTTTAAAGTCAATTTAGTAAATCAAATTTTGCCTTCAGTGACTTTCTCTATACTTTTGTTTTATATTTTATTTTTTCCTTCTCCTAGTTTTACTGTTGCCATCAAGTCAGGTCCAATTCTTAACAACCTTATGTACAACTAAATGAAACACTCCCTGATTACTGTGCCATGCCTGGCACTATGTCAGTGCTTTTCTGCTGTTCAAAGGGTTTTTAGATGGCTGATTGTTTTGGGATTGTACAGCTGTCTAATTCCTTTAGACTTAATATGCTATTAATTTCCTGATTTTTTGATATGGATGTAAGGTTAAATCATTGCTTCAGTCTCTCTCTCTCTCTCTCTCTCTCTCTCTCTCTCTCTCTCTCTCTCTCTCTCTCCCTCTGTGGTACTTGGGATTTTAACCCAGGGCCTCGCCCATGCTTTGCAAGTGCTCTACCCCTGAGCTGCACCCCAAGCCCAATGTTTTAAATTTTATCTTGAGACAAGGTCTCACTAAGTTATCCAGTCTCTCCCTGTCCTCTGACTTGCGATCCTCCTGCCTCTGCCTCCTGAGTCACTGGGATTGCAGGCATGAGACGCTGCACCTGGTGCTAGTCTCTTCTTTTTAAATATGTATATGTATAATGCTACAAATTTTCCTGAAACCACTACTTTAGTTGAATCCTATGGTATTTATATATGTTTTATATATTTGCATATCTGTTTAAAAGGATTCTTTATTTCCAGTTTAGATCCTCCTTCACCTACAAATCAATGAGAAATGCAATCTTTTATTTCCAAGCATTAGGAGTTTTTAAAGTATTATCTAATTTTATTGATTCATAACTTAATTCCATGTAACTGGAAAAAAAATGCTCTTAATGTAAAAAACCAATGGCATTTTTTGGTGTATACTTTTGACTCAATATATTGTTGATTTTAGTAAAGAGTCCATACACAGTTGAATGAAAGTGGATTAGGCAGTTTAGGGAAACAATTAATTTTGTAATTATGTTTTGATGATCTCTTCCTGAGATATTTTTGTCTTATTCTATGTATTGAGGTGGGTTAAAAGTCTCCTTATGATTGTGGATTGTTCATTCTAGAGATGTGCTCTATATATTTTGTTATGTTAATGGATGAAAAGATGTTTAAGATTGTGACATCTTCCTGAAGGATAGGACTTGTATCATTAGAAAATACTTTCTTATTTCTGTCAGTGCCTCTTTCCATAAAGTCTTCATGATATATTAATATGGCTACAGTAACTTTCACTTAGTTAACATTTCTAGGGTATAAAATTTCCCATACTCTATCACATTCTGTATTTTTAAATTGTATTTCTTATAAGCATGAAAATACTAAGGCTTTACACCTTTTTCGTTGTGAAATAACTCAGTATTTTGATTAGGTTATTTATTTATATAGGTCTTGTATCTACCACAGTTGTATTTTCACTTTTTCATATGTATATTTTGTTTTTTTTCTTTTCTTATAAATGTTTGTATTCATAAAATACCATCTATTCTTTTCTTCCTTTAATCAATTTCTTATGCAGCTGTCCATTAGTATCCATAGACAATAGGTTCCAGGACTCCTGTGATTATCAAAATCTGCAGATGCTCAAGTCCCTTGTATAAAATGGCCTTGTATTTGCAGATAGCCTATATATATCCTCCTGTATACTTTAAATTATCTCTAGACTTTGCATAATAAGTAATACAAAATAAATGTTATATAAATGGTGTTTATGCCATATTAATTAGAGAATAATGACAAGAAAAAGGTTTGTACATTATCAATGTTCATTTTGTTGAATCCAAAGATGTGGAACTCATGGATACAGAAGACTGTATTTCCATTATTATCTAAAAGGTTTCACTAGAAAGTGTAATATGCATCCTCAACTTAATATAGTTTAATATGTACCATTAACTCACCACTTCCAATTACTCTTGCAACCTTACAATATTTTAAGTCTATATATATATCCTTCCAATTTTGTGGCATGATTGAATATTTGTTCTGCATATATTTTATAATCTAAAAGATGCAAAATGTTGAACATCCCTCCTCTGAATTGCTTAGAATCAGATGCATTTCAGGTTTTTTAAATTTTAAGTTATTTTCATACACATAGTGAGGATGTGTTGGGGATGGAAGCCAAGCCTAAACATAGAATTCATTTATGTTTCATATATACCTTATACCCATAGCCTGAGTATAATTTTACAAAATATTTTAAGTCATTTTGTGTATGAAACCAAGTGTACATTAAACCATCAGAAAGCACAGGTATCCAATCTGTGGTTGTCCAGCATCACCATCCTTCCTGACTCTGAATTTATACGCTACCAATAAGCAATAACTTCCTTACTCCTGTTCACACATAAATATTCAATAGTAAAAAATAGGACACACCACTGGTAACAGTGAAAACGTCATATGTTCAGTGAGAAATACAGTAGCATCACCAGAATCCCTGTGCCAACTGTTAAGCACTAGCAACAGCAAACATTGGTAGCTTCTGTTTCCATCTACCATGCTGTGTGTTGATTTGAAAGGCTGCTATACTTCTGTTTTGGGGGTGAGGTTTAGCTCAGTTTGTAGAGTGCTACTTTGCACTCTCGGAGGCCCTGGGTTAGATCCCCAACACCACAAAAGTGGTAGAAGGACTTGGCAGCCCTTTCCCAAAACTCAGCCATTGAAAACCCTATAAATAGCAGAGATGCACTAAGATAGCACTGGGCCTGGCACAGTGTCAGGGAGTGTTTTGTTCTGTTTTACATGGGGTTGCTATTAGTTTGACCTGACTCAGTGGCACCTGGCAACAATAATATGCTTCTATTTTATTTAAAAATCAGAAGTAGTTGAGGGACCAGGAAGCAAGTCCTCTAGGGATGCGTAGAGATGCTGTTACATGGCTTTTTAGTGTTTCTTCCAGAGTCATCACCCTCATTAACAAAGGTTGTCTTAGAAGTGTACTTTTGATTTTACTCTCTTGATTTCCTGTATTAATAGTCTCTGTTGTTGTTGTTGTTGTTAGGTGCCGTCGAGTCGGTATCCGACTCATAGCGACCCTCATAGGGTTTTCAATGGCTGAGTGCTTCGGGATTGCCTTGGAAGTGGATTGCCAGGCCCTTCTCCCATTTTTTCGGTGTTGGGAATTGAACTCTGGGCCTCAGAGACTGCAGCGCAGCGCTCTACCCACTGAGCTAAATCCCAGCCCCATTAATAGTCTCTAGTCCTTCAATAAACCCATCATGTTTTTACCATATTGCCTGTAGATGCTTTTTCTGCAGGTTAACATCATCTTCACTTTCTATGTTATGTTGGTGTGGGGTGCCATATACACTATAAACAAAAATACTTCCTGTTTTTCTTATCACTGCCACCCACAGCTTTTTCTCTAGTCCTTTTTGGCATTTTCATCAATGTATTTATTACCACAGAGCAGACAATAGGTAAACAACAACAACAAAAAAGACCCACAATGAGTAATGCACATAGGTTTGGCTCCACATGAGGCATCTTGGGCAAACTGTCATTGGTGTCTGCTGCCTAGACACATCATTTCATTGCCCTTTGTGGGTATGCTTGTATGGGTGCATCTGCCTGCCTATAGAAAAGATACGTCATTGCTGCAGGAGACTGCAAGTGTCCTTTTTCCTTGAATAAACTATGGGTTGTATATATAGGTTTTGATTGCAACCCATCACATGAAGTCAAGGTGGAGAATTTTTTTTACTTATGTCATCATGTCAGTGCTCAAAAGTTTAGGATTTTGGAGCTTTTCAGTTTTTGAATTTTCAGACTAGGGATGCTTAATCTGTATCATTTTGATTTGTACAAGTCTTTTAAAACTTATTTTTATTCATAAATTTACTCTGTCTTGTGTTTTTCATTACTCCCTGCATATCCATATTTATTGATGATATCATGTTCTTCCTGCCTAAAGAAGTAACAGTATTTCTTTGAGCGCTGACCTATGGACAAAGATTTTTCTGTCAAAGGAAAATGTTCTTATTCTTGAAGTTTCTTATTCTTGAAGGTTATTTTTATGAACAGAAGAATTTTAGATCAGCAGTTACACTTATCAGGAGTTTTTGTTATTAATTATCATCTCTTCCACTCTTGGGCATGTCCAACCTGTGGCCTGAGGGCCAGGACAGCTAGTAACACAGCATGTGTTTTTTAGCACTTATTTTCTTTAGGACCCTTCCTTATGTATATGCACTGATTATATTACTTACAAGTGGCCTAGGACAATTCCTCTTTTGTCAGTACAGTTAAAGGGTGGGACACACCTGTTCTAGATCATCTGTTACATAGATTTTGGCAGCTTTTTTTATTTTATTTTTTTCACTATATTTTTTCTCTCTCTATTCTTCTTGCTATCTGTGAGTTTTTTTAAATAATAGCTAGAAGTTATTTATTAAAGAATAATAGAAGTTCTGAGTAGTACTAACTTCTGTATGAGAAGATTTCATCTTATATTTGGAAGACAGGCTGAGTGATAACTTCAATACAATTAGGATTGAGTTAGGGAAGAAGATGCCTTACTTTTGGTAAGACTCAAATATCTTAACAATTTTCTATTGAGATTCACAGTGCCTGTAATTGTTCACCTGTAAGCAATTGAGTTCTGATGCTTACATGTGCTTCAGGCAAGCCCTGTTCACTAGATCTTTGCTTCCTAAGTATGACAGGATTTCATATGTTTCTGTGTGTAGAAGCTTCTCCCTATGTCTCCAGACACCAACAGAGGATTTCAACATAGCAAATGTGACATAAGAAAAATTGATTTTTGAATTTGAAGCCCTTAAATTTCTAATTTTATTTTATTTTTTCAGTACTAGGGTGCTGAACCCAGGGCCTTGCACTTATCTTGCAAGTGCTCTACCCCTAAGCTACATTCTTACCTCTTTTAAATTGATTAATTAACTTATTTATTGTGGTACTGGGGGTTGAACCCAGGGCCTTGCACTTGCATGCTTTGCAAGTACTGGACTACTGAGCTACACCCCCAGCTCTTTTTTTTTTTTTTATTGAAACAGGGTCTCACTAAGTTCTGCAGACTGCCTCTCGTCTCTAACTTGTGATCCTCCTGCCTCCGCCTCTTGAGCCACTTGGATTACAGGCATGTGCCACTGTGCCCAGCCCCTTTTTAATTTTTTATCTTGAGATGGACTTGCTAAGATGTGCAGGCTGCCTGTGGCTTTGAATCTGTGACCCTCCTGCCTCTGCCTCCAGAATCACTGGGATTGTAGGTGCAAGCCAGGCCAAGAATGATCATTAATTTATATTCAAAACTATCAGGTATTCCAGGGAAAAAGAAGTGCTGGAAGCTCAGAGTGGTTTTCCTGTCTCTACAATTTTGAAGTTTTTTAAACCATTTCTTCCATTATCTCTCTGATGAATTCAATGTAATTTTTTTAAAAAAATTGACATGATACAGGTTTTTGTCCTCCAGAAGAATCACTTGCCTTTCCAGACTTACTGCATTTTGTCTAAAATTATAAACATCTTCTTTATATTGTTTTACAACCAAAGGAATTCTGCATTTGAGTGAGAACTGTTATTCTCATCACACGTTATTTTGAGGTAAACTGTCTGTAAGTTTAAGTAATTCTCCAAAGTCAGAGGAAGGGCAGTGAACAGAAAAAAACTAAAAACTACAGCTAAGGAACTTGTGATGCCTCCTCACTTCTGCTTTCTTCATTATGCCAAGATTAGTCCTGTAATTGTCAGAGTTCAGTCAAAAAAAGAGAAAGGACAATAGTGATTTGGGAGAGGAGAATTAAAAATAAGGAATTAGGTAAACAACTTTTGAATAGAACAAGAGATACACCGCTAGTAATTATGAGGTACAATTGGCAAAAGAGTGATTTTGTTCACAAAGTTGAGGAACAAATGGAACAAGCTGTGGGTTATTTGAACATAGAAGACAACAGAACTGGCACCCTGGATCTGAGACTATAACACACCCTGGATCAGAATTGTTAGGGTATTGCTATGCTGATTCTGGAAAAAACTCATAGAGCTGGGACTCAAAATTCTGAGAGTAACACATCAGATAGCTATGCTGGTATCTCTAACAGTGGGAATGAGCTTGGTGTGCAGTGAATTAAAGAAAAAAAAAGGAGGGGGATTAAAACCATGGTAGCACTGTGAATGCAAAACCTGATATTTAAGAAACACTAACATAGCTAGAATAAAACCGATCTCCCAGTTTTTTAGGTTCTGCTCATCCTCATATTACAGAACCCTATAGCCCTAGAGAGAGGGCTGCTGCGGAAGAAATGCAGTTCCTGTAAAGCAGTTTTTTTCTGTTCACTGCTCTTTCACTGTTTTTGGAGAACTACTTAAACTTATAGACAGTTTACCTCAAAGTAACGTGTGATAAGGGTTACAATTCTCATTCAACTGCAGAATTCCTTTGGTTGTAAATGCAGTTCCTGTAATGCAGTTCCTGTAAACAGAGTACAAAAAGAAGAAAAGTTTTAGAGCTCAGAGGCAATAACATAAAACAGGTGTGTACACTTCCCATGTGCTCTCTTTTTCCATGAAATGTAAAGAAGCAAGTTTCAGAAAAAACACTCCAAATTATTTACAATGGTGAAGAATAAGTAGAAACATACTAGGAATTCATATTTAATTGATACTTCTTTTCAACTGAGTTCTTGAAATTGGTGCTGTTTTCTTTTTTCTGTCATGTTGATTCTGGGAAGGCAATGGGCCAGGTTGACCCTCTCTTTTTCCAGATTCGTGGAGGGATTGCGCTGAGCCAGGCTGACTCACAGAGAGCAATGAACCAGGTTGACTCACAGAGAGTAATGAACCAGCTTCACTCACGGAGTACAATGAACCAGGACGACTCATGGAGCGCAGTGAGCTAGGTTGACTCTGTAACACTTTCTCTCCTTTTAGAGGCTGAGTCTGAACTTTTTGCTCTTGTTTTTTAGGCTTTTTCTTCTTACAAAGCCAAAACAGACAACATAATAAAACACACAAAATAATGATCAACAATAGACACAGATAACAAAATTTAGTTTTCCTCTTTCTCTTGGGAGGAGGGCCACTGTCAACACTACCTCCATAGCCTTTTATCTTGCAGTTGGGAGGGTCCCACAAGTAGTTGCAATGGCAATGATGTTTATTGTTGCAGATGCCCCTCTTATTACAGAATTCAGGTGAACAATTACTATCCAGCGCAGATATATGCACACACTCTCTATGGATGCAGATATGTTCTGGGCCACACTCTGTGCCATCTTTCACATCACCAATATCAGGTAGGTTTGTCCCAAGGTGGTAATCGGTACCCCAGCAGGTTGTGTTATTGAAGTTAGCGAAGTGTACAGTGCTATGTTCTACCAAAGGGGGAATTTCATTCACATTCTGACACTGAATTCTCCCACACAAGACATCTGTAGTTTTACATTTTCTATATCGGACGCCCTTCATACCACAGTTGCCAAAACGATCACCTTGTGTGTTTATTTCTTTGTAGCAAATCTGATTTGCATTCTGTGCTTTCTGGCCAAAAATCTGCCTACAGTGTGTAGTGCGGTCACTGCATCGCTTTTCATAGCAGTAGGCTGAGTCATTACAAGGAATTCCATCTTCTACATACACATCATCTGGGCAATTATGTGATGATCCATTGCACCACTCTGGAAGATCACATAGATTAGCCTCTTTTCTACACACTTCCCCTGATGGTAAAAATTTGCAATTTTTACAACAAAGTCCAAAGGCACAAGAAGACCCATAAGTCAGAGTGCAGTCTGGCATACAGCAGAGATCTTTTAAACAACTCTGTAAAGATCCACAGTCACACTGCTCTTCTTCTTCAACAATACCATTCCCACAGCGCTTCACATTAAAGATATCCGTTGTGTGTACATTTTCCAGTAAACATGTTGTCCTCCCCACAGTGTATGACCAAAAAGCTATATTACTACAGTTACTAAATCTAGGTGTTGTTGGGTTATCCTCATGCATTATACATTTAGGGTGTCCACACGCACATGTAGGCGTATCATGGGACATGCCCAAATTATGACCTAAATGGTGAGCAACCCCAATTGAAAAAAGACTCACAGTTCTGTTTACATAAGTAACGATTGCACAATTACGGGTTGGATGGCACATTCCTGCAACATTGCCTAGGCCACTTAATCCTCTTAAGTGACTGTTAATGAAAAGATGTGAGGTATCATATTGTATTCGGGGCTTAAGGTTTGCAACTATCCAGTTACCAAATAGGGCCAGAGATTTTCTTACATCATCTATTACAATGCGATTTCTGTCAGTCCAGATCTCCAAACCAACCAATGATAATTTAATACCAAAAACATCATAAATGGAATCTACCATATTTGCCAATACAGATAGATTTTCCAGCAACTTTGAGTCATTCTTTTCAAAACGAATATACAAACCTTTTTCAATTACCACTACCATTTCAACAGTTCTAAAATGGACCCACCAGTCTACATAGCGACTTTGCTTCAGAGTGGAATTATCAATCTCTTGAAACTCTATTTGGCATGCTATTTTATCTTCCATAAAGCCAGATCTGCTTGTTGATGGCATTTCCCCACTGCCTACCTTATATACCAGATGTTCAAATGAGGTAGAAAATATTATGGGCATGATTTCATAAATAATGGTATTTATCTGTAACATTCCTTGAAAGCCCCCAAAACATGTACTGAGGGCAACCAGGGAATCTGGGTACCCCTCTACATACCCATGATAGTAGCAATCGTTCCGGACAAAAGGCTGATCCTCAAGCAAAGCACCTTGATCTGTGTAAGTAAACACTGGGAAGTGTTTAGGTAACAAAACCTTCTTAACTTTCATGTGGACAATGTATCTCTGCCCTCCAAAGTGCAGGCTATAGGAGAACAAGCCTGGAAGCTTCCTTCCTTTGGCAGTATCAGTTACCTTCAAGGGAATCACCACTTCTGGCGGGCTGTGATATTGGGGGTGCTCAGCCTGGATAAGTCCTGAAAAGTACAGAAACATCCCAAACCAGTGTAGCAGGAGTAAGATCCTCATGTATAACAGGGGTTTGATCATAGTCATTATGATGCCATATCTATAAAGGCATTGGTTCACAGAAGTTGTCAGGTCTGTGAGTCATAGTTAGTGTGGCTTTTCCTTCTGAGGGGGTCAGTGTGCAGTGCTAATCATAAATGATCTGTCTTCTGGAAGATTTGAATCATCAGAGCTGTGTACCTGTAAGTAAAACAAAAAGCAACATATGGGTGGGAGTGATTATGAAAGGATGTGGTAGGGAGAAAAGAAAAGCAAGGGATAAAAGTAGTTAGTGCTTTGATCAAGCAATTACTGAAGGATCTGCCTGGGTGATGAGACACACCTACAATCTCAGCATTCAGACGTTGGAGAGAGGAGGATCGCAAATTCAAGGACAGTCTGGGCTACATTTGTTGTTGTTGTTGTTGTTGTTGTTGTTAGGTACCCAAACCTGGCCTGAGCTATGTACAGAGACCTTGTCTCAAGCAACTGAAGCCTGGAGATGTAGTTCTGTGGTAGAGCACTTGCCTAGTAGATGCAAGATCCTAAGTTCAATCTCTAGAACCTCAAGAAAAATAAATAATAGGTTGGAATTTGATCTTAAATCTTGGTAGGGAAGAGGGTGCCAGAAAATATATGGAGAACCAAAATTGGCCATGGATTGACAGTGAGTGAATGCTAATGATGGGCAAAATGGATGAATTACACTATTTTCTAATTACAGTGGTATATCAGTACTTGACCATATTCCATTCTGGAAGCCTGGTTGAGTGTCTATCAATTTGAATGTTGAGCAATTTTTTTCCCTCAAGAAATAATATAAATATATTTACTGGTTCCAGCACCATAGTCAATGGTTAATTCAGAAACACATGTGACACTCACATACTTTTTATATTCAATTGTTATTCTAAGTATTTTCCTCTTTCACATTTAGCACTAGAAAGTTTCTTGGGTGCCATTATGTTGGTATGGTATATATATATATATACTAAAAAAAACATGAGCTAGTGAACACTGCACAAGCACAGGTCTTTACTGCTTGAAATCTATGTGCAAAGTGACTCATTCTCCTTTGTTTCACTTGGAGGGGCCACAGTTACGCATGGTGTCTCATATAGGCTTCAGCAGCATGGTTAAGTACCAAGTGGTCAAACACCAAGCCATAATTCTCTTGAAAATATTGGATGAGGACTAATATGTTTGAGCACAGAGCAGTTTAAGTGCCAAAGTACCACTATATATGAATACTTACAAACATTTCCACAATAAATAATTTTAATTAAAAGCCCTTAATGGTACTTTAACCTCATGTATTGCTCATTTACTCCCCATTTACACTTGTCAAATTGACATAAATACTAATAGCTTTTCTTTTCAACTTTAGATGATGTTACTTAATAACATTGAAGGAATTTTTTTTAAAAAACTACTTTCATGTTATTCCAAAATTCCTTTAATATTAGCTAGTATATATCTCCCTATGCCTGTACCCATACCACTATGGTGTCCAATCCTGTCTGATCTCGGAAGCTAGGCAGGGTCGGGCTTGGTTAGTACTTGGATGGGAGACTACCTGGGAAAATGAGGTGCTGTAGGCTTTGGAGAAGGACCTAGTAATCTACTCCCAAAAAAGCAATCAGCCATTGAAAACCCTATGAATAACAGAGAAGCACTAACAATAGTGTTTCATCTGTTGTATGTAGGGTTGCTATGAGTGGACACTGACTTGACAACACCTAACAAGATCTCTGTATAGCATGATATTTATTTACTTTTATTTTTCTTCTCTAATTTCTCTAACTTCTCATTAGTCTTGTCAGACTAGAAGATACTCAATTGCACCATTTGTTTCACAAATATTAATGTACATAATACCTGGCTTAATTCTTTAAATAATATATAATGATGAATTTGATGTTGATTATTCCTTGGAGTCCCTCATGTTTCTGTCAGGTATTTGTGCTGTGGGGGCTTATTGCTATGATACTGAAAGCTATACCACCACTATTTCAGTAGGGACACCCATAGTAGATGGGTTTTAGCTGAGCTTTGAGACTAAGATTAGGGAGAAGGACCTGACATCTCACTCCCTAAACAATTACCTATTGAAAACATTATGAATACCAGAGAAGCACTGTCAAATATAGTACCTGAAAATGAGTCCCCCAGGCTGAAAGGCATTTAAGAGATGACTGGGGAGGAGTTGCCTCCCCAAGTAGAGTCAACTTTAATAATGGGAATAGAGTAAAGGCCCTGGGGCCACCAGTTGCTGGTGTGGCATTACTCAAAATGAGAAGAAACATAGTGACTGCAACAATGGGCTCAATCATAGAAAGATCATGAGCATGGCACAATGTTGGATAGTGTTTTGTTCTGTTGTACATAGACTTGCTATGGGTCAGACCTGACTAGATGGCACTTAACAACAATAATAATGATGCCATTCCATGGAGTAATATAGGTATTATTCAAAGTGTTTACACTTTATTATTCAAAGTGTTTACCTTTTTAAAGAAAAACATTATTCAATGTCTGTGGCCAATTTATATTCTGCAATAAAGTGGTATAGATTCAGTTTTCCCTGATCCTTCTTTCTAAATACAACTTAATGCCCTGGAAACAAGCTAATGTATAAAACAGAAAAACTCTGAAAGAAAACAAAATGAAAACAAAGCAAACAAACAAAACTAATGATCTCTGGACTTGAACAATGAAAACAGGATAAGTTCGTTGAGTTTTCTTTTCTTGTGTAATCTATATTCCAAACTCAGTGCTGGAAAAGTCTTAACTCAGAGCCTCCAAGAAACATAGACAAAAAGACAAAGTGAAGAAAAATTTTCACTTTCTGGTCTCATAACTGAGAACGGAAAAGTTCAAGAGAAACCAAGTGAGGTTCTACAGTACCTTTTCTAGAATCAGGACGTGTGTACTGCTTTGATCACAGTGGCACTTTCAGAGATGTGACAAGCCCACCCATAACAGGCTAGACACGTGGGACAATGGAGACAGAGCTTCAGAACATCTTGTACACGATAAATACTTAAATTGCATGTCAGGTTAAAACAAAATCATTTTTTTAAAAAGAAAAACAGGATTACTTTTCTTAATATTAGTTTTTACTAATTATGATTTTATGCCATAGTACAGAATAATTTAGTATTAATAGTTGAGTCAGGAATTAATTGCTAGTGATATGACATGAAAAGTTATTTGGAAAGATTTACAGAATTTTTAAAAAACAAGGACATTACCACCTGAATCCACTGGTAAAGTTTAGCTTCTCCAAAAGTGAGACCACTAGTTTTTTGTACTTCCTAATATAATTAAATACAAAGAACAAAATCACCTATGAAGTATTCTTGCTAAAAATCTAAGCTTGAATCTAATCAAACTTCCAAAGTTTCTTTTCTCTGACATGTAACAGGAACAAACATAGAGGAGGGTTTTTTAGGGCAGCTTTATTTGATATTCCTAGATAGTCAGAAAATTAGTACAAGAGCTAAGTCATTTAACAGTTTGTCCCTAAAATGGTAAGCTTAAGTGGAAATTTAGAGCACATATCTTAAGGCAGAAGGAGGAATCAAAAAGGACCATGAAAACTTGGGCATATAGCTCAGTGATAGAGTACTTGCTTAGCATATGCGAGGTCCTAAGTTCAATTCCCAGTACCAAAGATTTAAAAATTAACAAAGTAAAATTTGTGGGACATTTTATCCAACTGAGTGCAGGTCAGGGGATAAATAGGTAAAAGTAATATTAGGCTCTGAAATTGTAGAATATCATTTGCATTAAAAATAATTAGCATAATGTTCATTTCAAAGTGGGTACTCAAAGATGTTGATTAACACCTATATTTTAAAGTAATTCATAGCATGGAACAAACATAAGAAATTTTCTTTCATTGAGCTGTTTGTTTAGAAGATGTTGAGAGGGTCCTTCTCCATATCAGTTGAGTAAAATCAATCAGATGCTAATTCATTTGCCATATATGAAGCCATTGTTACCTTTATAATGTGTTTCATCATTACTGATATAAATGATAAAGTAGCTTAAATATTATTTTCATGTTTATATGCATGCAAAGAAAAGAAATAGCAACATTAGTCAACATGGAAAGGTAGATCAGTCTTTAATACTTGGCTATACTGATTTGCAAAGTGTTACATTATGTAGAACAATGACTTATAAAATTATACGGTTCATTTCCTGAAAAATTTGCTTGTAGAAATTTGCTTTAACTACATCATAAATGGATCTGGGATTTAGCTCTGTTGGTAGAGCACTGCTCTGAAGTATCTAAGGTCCCGAGTTCGATTCCCAGCACCACAAAAGGGGGAGAAGGATGTGGCAATCCACTCTTGAGGCAATCCCAAAACAAATCAGCCATTGAAAACCCTCTGAGGGTCTCTATGAGTTGGATACAACTCGATGGCACCTAACAACAACAACAACATCATAAATATAATAAAAATTTTAGATAGTCAATAGTATAATAGCATCTATCTAGAATTTGATATCCTGGGCCAATTACCTAAAGTCTGTATGCAGCAGTGTTTTCATCTGTAAAACAGAGATCTTGTGAAAATGGAATTAAAATATGAGACATCCTCAGTACAATGGCTAGGACAAATGTTTTCAATTCTTTACTACTGCTACTACCCAAGCTGCCATTATATGAAACCACAGAGTAGAGATTGAGCACAAAGCCAAGTGCTAAATTTATTCCTTTTTGTGTGTTTGTAAAGCTGCAGGATACAAAATAACATGCAAATATCAGTAGCTTTTATAAGCACTAGCAATAAACCATTTGCAAAATAGTTACACTGGGCTGTACCCTCTGCCGATTTTTTTTTTTTTAAGAGTGTCTTGCTAATTTACACAGGCTGCCTCTAGCTTCAAACTCTCTATCCTCTTGCGTCAGCCTCCCAAGTCACTGGGATTACAATAGTGCGTCACTGCTCCGGGCTCCAAATTTATTAAGTGTTTTCTTTTTTGTACCTATTGTAAAAAAGACTGTTTTCTTGATATCTTCTGCAAATAGTTTGCTATTGTGCATATAAAAGCTACTGATATTTGCATATTATTTTGTATCCGGCAGCTTTACTGAATTCATTTATCATTCATCAAGACCAAGTTTATTTCATTCCAGTAATGCAAAATGGCTGAAAAAGTCATAAATGTGATGTATCACATATACCAATTAGCTCTTCTTTGTATTCCATTGTTTTATATATCTGTCTTTATGTCAGCCCCATGCTTTTTGGTTATGAAAACACTTTAGTAGATTTTGAAACCAGAAAATAGGATTTTCCCAGTCTCATTCTTTTTGTTCAATGTTTTTTGGCTATTGTACTTCTTTTCTGGTTCCATAGGAATATTAGGATTCTTATTTACATTTCTGTAAAGGAAATCATAGTATTTTGATAGGAACTGCTTTGACTCTATATATCATTTTGGGAAGTATGAACATTCTGATAATATTCATCCAGTCCACAAACATAAAAACTTTCAATTTATTTGTACTTCCTTTAATTTCTTTCATCAGTGTTTCATTGTTTTCTGAGTGGGGATCTTTCTCCTCCTTTGTTAAATTTAGTCCTAAATATTTTTTGAAACTATTATAAATGGGATTGCTTTCATAATTTCTCTTTTGGATAATATGCTTGTGTACAGAAGTTCAATTGATTTTTTCTGGTTGATTTTGTATCCTGCAACTTCATTGTATTCCTTTCTTATTCCTAAATAGTTTTTGATGTAGGCTTTTTAGAATTTTCTATAGAAAAGATTATGTTGTCTGCAAACAGGGCCTATGAGACTTTTTCCTTTTCAATTTGGTTCCCTTTGATTTCTCTTTATAGTCTTGTTGCTCTGACTAAGACTTCCAGTACTGTGTTGAATAAGAGTGATGAGGGTGTACAACCTTGTTTTATTCCTATTCTTAGAGAAAAAAAACTTTAAGCGTGTCCCTGTTAATTATGTAAGCTGTGGACTTGATATATATGACCTTTATTATGTGGATGAATCTTTTTTCTATACCTATTAAATTGAAAGTTGTTTTATTAATCATAAAGGATGCTAAATTTTTATCACATGTTTTTCTGTATCAATTGAGATGATCATATGGCTTTTGTTCTTCCTTCTATTAAGGTGATACATTATATTTATAGATTTTATATGTTGGACTATCCTTGTATTCCAGCGATAAATTGTACTTGATCCTGATGAATGATCCTTTTAACGCACTTTGAATTCAGTTTGCTAGTAGGAATTTTTCCTTGGTGTTTATCAGGGCAAATATCCTGTACATTTTTCTTCTTGTCTTTAGTATCAGGGTAATGTGAGCCCATAAAATGAGTTTGGAAATACTTAATTCTTTTGAAAGAGTTTGTGAAGGACTGGTATTAGCTCTTAAAATGTTTTACAGAATTTAGCAGATTCCATTGGATCCTGGGTTCTTCTTTGATGGGAGACTTCATATTGCTGACTCAAGCTCCTTACTTATTATTGGTGTGTTCAGGTTTTTAAACTTCCATATGAATCAGTCTTGGTAGGTTGGACATTTCTAGTTCACCAGGATTTTGAGAGTGTTATAATAGCAGGAATAGTAGAGGCCTGGACTAAAGAAGATAGAGATGAGAAGGAATAAAGAAATGCTATCAGACTGCATGGATTCTACAAGCAGGAAACAAGCTCCTCAGAGGGCATGAATACTGCTTTAGTCACAGCTGAGGGGAAAGTAGGGCAGGAGCAAGGAGTATATAAGTAATATACACCTCCGCAATTGGCAAGTTCCTACTTCAGCGTCTTGTCAGCTTCTTCTGGCCATTCAGCAAGTTCCTGTCTGGTAGGCATTCTGCTGTGTTCTTCATAGATAAAGCAAGTTATAAGGACACTACTATTAGGAATAGATTTTTAAGCACAATTCCAGTTACAATTCCAGTTATATTTCCATAAACAGATATAAATAACAAACAACTCATCAAATTGTGAAAAAAACTTTAGATAAGCCATTGTACAAAATAATTTCAAATAAATACACCATTATACAAAAGGATTTCTCACAGAGAAGGATGTATCTTGTTTGAAAGATACAGGTGAATTAAATAATCAGAAAAGGTAATTCTTAAGGGAGTGGTAAAAGTCTCAAAAGAAAAGAATTCTGAAATAATGAGAAGTATATTTAGAGAATGATAATCAATGTTATTTTGCATTGACAAATATTTTAAACTGGAGAATGACAGGAGATATAGTCTGAGAAATAGGTGGGAGTCATGAAAGGCCATTTATCCAAGCAAAGTAATTTGTGTGGAGACATTGGCAAGTGGATGTAAACATTTTAGATATGAGGTACTTTTCCAAAATATAATAGATTATAAAACATTTACCACAAAATGTACGTATATTATGTGATGTAGATACGCATATCTGTATGTTACTTACAATTATAGAAGGACCTTTTATAGTTTATGAAATCTGTTTGTAGTCTTCTTTTAGATTATTCATTTTAGATAAATAATTGTAAGTAATATACACAGAAAAATTTTCACATTTCACATTTGAGGTATGTGCAGCATAGTTATAAGGATGAAGCATAGAAGACATAGTCAAGATACAGTAAAAATTGACTTTTCATATAGTCTGGTAGAGAAGGTGGAGAATTAAAAAGTTGCTGTGTTTGTGTTGAGAGATCAGGTTGGCGGTTTAGTACTAACATTAAACAGTATTCCAAGTCTAGAGTCCATGCAGTCTTCAGCCATACCACACTGGCATCTAATGTAGGCAGATTATAGAAGTTAAGTAGGGTAGGGCCTGGTTAGTGCTTGTATTGGAGACTGCCTGGGAATACTGGGTGCTGTCAGTTTGGGAGAAGGACCTTGAAGCTTAATCACAAAATAATTGGGCATTGAAAATCCTACCACTAGCAGAGAAACACTGACAATAATGCCAGGCATGGCATAGTGTTGGGTAGTGTTTCTCCTGTTGTACATAGGATCTCTATGAGTTGGACATGACTTGATTGCACCTAATAACAATAACAACTATGACAACAACAACAACAGAGTTTATGACTCTTGCTGGGGAGATGGAGAGTTATTAAAAGCTTTAGTTGATAGTCCATATGATGTTATCAAATTGAAGATTTCCACTAAGTCATGAAACATGCTATTCTGGCACATACCTTTCCAGAGAGTGATTGAGAGACACTGGTATATAAGTCAGCTTAAAAATAATAGTTATATAGTGTGGAGGTCAACGAAGGGATATGTAAAGAAAAAAAAAAAGAACAGTTCTGAAGGTAAAATTCTGGTTTGACAAGAGGTAAGGGAAGAGTTGCGAGTGTGAGAAACTGGAGGGACCCAAGTTAGAGGTATTGACCATGTCAATGATCAGCTTGATTCCAATAACACTGATTTCTTCACGAAATAGACGTTCACTTCAAATAGAAGTATTTGATCTCTATTGGTTTCATCCCCCCCCATATATTCAGCAAGTGTCTCAATGTTTTTACTTAAGTTACTTTTTCTTACTCAATAAAAGCTATGTCACACCAATGACTTTTCACAGCAAATACATTTTTTCACAAACATAAACAACAACTACACACATGGACTTCACCAGATGGAACATACAGGAACCAAATTGACTATATTTGTGGAAAGAGTCAATGGAAAAGCTCCATATCAAATGTCAGAACAAGACCAGGTGCTGATTGTGTATCAGATCATCAACTTCTCATATGCAAGTTCAAATTGAAACTGAAGAAAATTAGAACAAGTGTACGAGAGCCAAAGTATGACCTTGAGTATATCCCACCTGAGTTCAGAGACCACCTCAAAAACAGGTTTAATGCATTAGACACAAATGATAGAAGGCCAGATGAGTTATGGCATGGCATAAAACATATCATTCATGAAGAAAGCAAAAGGTTATTAAAAAGACAAGAAAAAAAGAAAAAAACAAATTACATGTCAAAAGAGACTCTGAAACTTGCCTGTGAACATCTATCACCTAAAGTAAAAGGAAGACATAATGAAGTTAAGGAACTAAACAGAAGATTTCAAAAGGCGACTCAAGAAGACAAAAACAAATATTGACATGTGTAAAGAGCTGGAGACAGAAAACCAAAAGGGAAGAGGGTCCTCTGTGCTTCTCAAGCCTAAGGAATTGAAGAACAAATTCAAACCTCAAGTGGCAATAGTGAAAGATTCTAGAGGGAAAGTATTAAATGATGCAGGAAACATCAAAACAAGATGGAAGGAATACACAGAGTCATTGTACAAAAAAGAACTAGTAGATGACCAACCCTTTCAACAGGTTCCATATAAAGAGGAATAATGATATTGGAAGTATTGAAATGGTATTGAAAGTAATGAAAAGGAAAGATGTCACATCGAAGACAAAGGTGTTCCTCACTCATGCCATGGTTTTTCAGTTGCATCATATGGTTGTGAAAGCTGGACATTGAACAAGGGAGACAGGAAAATAATTGATGCTTTTGAATTATGGTGCTGGAGATGTCTATTGAATATACCATGGACTTCCAAAACAACCAACACATCTGTCCTAGAAGAAGTGCAACCAGAGTGCTCCTTGGAAACAAGGATGGCTAGACTGCATCTCACATATTTCGAACATGTAGTCAGGAGAGACCAATCCTTGAGAAAAGACATCATGTTTGGGAGAGTGGCAGGTCAGTGAAAAAAAGGAAAACCCTCCTCCAGATGGATTGACACAATGTCTGCAAAAATAGGCTTAAACATAAATAAGATCATGTGCCTGGCACAGAATAGGGAAGTGTTTCAATCTGCTGTACATACAGTCTCTATGAGTTGGACTCAACTGGACAACACCTAAGAACAACAACAACAATGGTATTGAAAGATGAATTGGAAACTACCATGAAGGTATTGCCGAAACACAAGTTTCCAGGAATTGATGGAATACCAATAGAGATGTTTCAACAAACAGATGCAGCACTGGAGGTGCTACCATGTTTATGCCAACAGATTTGGAAAACAGCTGCCAGGCCAATTGACTGGAAGAGATCCATATTTGTGCCTTCCCCAAAAAGATGGTCCAGCCAAATGTGGAAACTATCAGCCAATATCATTAATATCACACACAAGCAAAATTTTATTAAAGATCTTTCAAAAATGACTGCAGCACTATATAGACAGGGAACTGCTGGAAAATCAAGCTGGATTCATAATAGGGCAGGGAACCAGGGATATCACTGCTGATGTCAGGTGGATATTAGAAGAAAGCAGAGAATATTAGAAAGATGTCTGTGTATGTTTTATTGAATATGCAAAGGCATTTAACTAAGTGGATCATAACAAATTATGGATAACACCTGAAAGAATGAGAATACAGAGCATCTAATAGTAGTCATGAAGAAACTGTACATGAACCAGGAGGCAGTTCAAATAGAACAAGGAAACACTGCCTGGTTTAAAGTTAAGAAAAGTGTGTGTCAGGGCTGTATCCTTTCACCATATCTCTTCAATTTCTATGCTGAGTAAATAATCAGAAAAGATTGACTCTATGAAGAAGAATGCACATCAAGATTCTAGGAAGAATCATTAACATCCTGTGTTATGCAGATGACACAACTCTGCTTGCTGAAAGTGAAGAGGATTAGAAACATTTACTGATCAAGATCAAAGATCATAGCCTTCAGTATGGATTGTGACTAAATATCAACAAAACAAAAATCCTTACAACTGGGTCAGTATGCAATTTCACAATAAATGGAGAAAAGATTGAAGTTGTCCCTGATTTTGCTTTACTTGGCTCTACAATCAACACCCATGGAAGCAGCAGAGAAGAAATCAAAAGATGCATTGCTTTGGGAAAAGCTGTGGCAAACGACCTCTTTAGAATATTGAAAAGTAAAGATGTCACAATGAAAACTGTTATGCCCAAAGTTTGAGTTCCCCAAAGACCACCAGGGAGTCCAAAGTCACATGCAATAACAAAGAGCATTTATTAAAGCTCAAGCTCAAGGGTACCACACCTCACTCTTGCAGCAGTTCAGTGTCCAAACCCACTGTTGCAGGGTAAAGGTTTATATTGTGGGTTACAAGCAGGGAAGGAGGGGTGGAGAAAGTGGTAGTCAGATAAGGTGAGGCTTTGAGTTGCTAACGTATGCTATTCAGAGGCAGAGGGGTCTGCTATTGAAAGTCAAATAAGGTGAGGCTTTGAGTTGCTAAAGTATGTCATTTGTGTTATCTTGAGGTCTGAGAGTTCTCAGAAGTTACTGCCCATATCTACAACCCTTTGATTTGTCCCAGAATGTTCTGTTCTTGTGATCTTTTCTAAGAATTATGGTATGGCTTAGAAAGGAGTTCACAGACAGCACCTCTAAGATAGAGCCTTAAGACAAGGGAAAAACCATGGAGGTATGGGTCATGCAGGCATTCTGCTAACTTGTGCATCTCAAAAACAAAGGAGTTCCTGACTCATGCCATGGTCTTTTCAGTGGCATCATATGGTTGTGAAAGCTGGACATTGGACAAGGGAGACAGGAGATGAATTGATGCTTTCGAATTATGGTGCTAGAGGCCATTATTGAATATACTATTCACTGCCAAAAAATCCAACAGATCTGTCCTAGAAGTACAATGAGAATGCTCCTCAGAAGCAAGGATGGATAGGCTATGTCTTACATATTTCGGACATGTAGTCAGGAGGGACCAATCCCTGGAGGACATCATGTTTGGGAGAGTTGCAGGTCAACAAAAAAAGGAAAACCCTCCACTAGATGGATTGACACAGTGTCTGCAACAATGGACTTAAACTAAATAAGATCATGTGCCTAGCACAGAATCGAGGAATGTTTCATTCCTCTGTATGTAGGGTTGCTATGAATTGGACTTGACAGCACCTAACACGAAACAACATGGTCACACAATGAGATACTAAAGGTTTTTGTTGTTGTTGCTATTGTTTTGTTTTTGTTTTTGTTGTTGTTGTTTGTTTTTGCTGTACTCAGGGGTTGAACTCAGGGCCTCGTGCATGCAGGCTTTGCAAGTTCTGTACCACTGAACTGCACCCCCAGCCCCCCCCTTTTTTTTTTTTTACTTTTTTGAGATAGGGTCTTGTTAAATTACACAGACTGCCTCTGGTCTCCAACTGGCGAACCTCCTGCCTCTGCCTCCCGAGTCTCTGGGATTACAGGCATGCGCCACTGCACCTGGCTTGCATATAAAAATTCTTAACAGCAACTTGAGAGCTAGTGAATGAGCCTGGGAGCTTAACAATGACTCTCTAGACAAAGTTGTACATTTATTGGTCTTACTGTACTACCACTTAAAATAATATTTAAGTATCATGCAAAATGTCTTCCTTTTCCTATTCTTAACTACATAGCTATCTTGACAGGTCAGTTGTCTCTTTTTGAAAATTGATACTCATCATCATGCTAAAAATGTCACATTTATAGTCAAGTATTATTTAATTAGGTCTTATGAAACCCTCTATTAACCAACAAGACTCCACAAATCCTTCCACATTATGTAACTAATGTTCATGTATTATTTACTTTGCATTGCTGTGACAGGAATGTCTGAGAGAATGAATTAAGGAAGGAGAATTTTATTTTGACTCATGATTTCAGATAATCCAGTCCACAGTTGCTTGACATCATGCACTTGGTCAGAATATCAAAGGTAGTGGAAATGCGTGGTAGATAAGAGCTATTTATCTCCTGACAGATAGGAAGCAGAGAGATGAGGCCAAGATCAAGATACTCTCAAAGATCTACCAGGACCTACTTTGTCCAGCTAAGCCCCACCTTCTAAAGGTTCCACAACCTTCTGATGTAGTGCCACTAGCTGGGGACCAAGTGTAGGACACATGAGGATTCAGGTTTGATTGTAACCCTGGATAAAAGCCCACTGGCTACACAACAGAGTAACTTTTAGTTAACCTTAAGCTAAAAGATAAACTAATAGCAGTTACTGCCTTCCTTTCTGCTCTAAAGTTTAATGTTAAACTATTGACAATGAATGCACTTAGTTTCCTTTCCTTCCTATCTCAGGCACATCCTGAGTCCAAGGCCACACAGAAAAGCTCTTAAAACTTAAACCAATAAATCATTGTTATTCAGAGCTTGAGAAACTTGAATATTTACAAAACAATCCTATTGATAACTAGGAAAAAAGTGGTTATGGTAAGTATTCTTATTTACTCTGACTAGAAGGCCGCATTATAAAGTGGATCTGAATGGTCAGTCTGAAGCACTACTGCTAAATTGCATCAGTTAACACTTGACTAGATAGCTCCATAAAATTCTTTTACATTTGGTTTTATTTCTTTTGTAAAATAATAGTAATATCTTCTTATAGGATGAGTTTGGCAATTAACATAATCTATGTTAAGTGTTTAGAGTAATGCACACCATATTTATGTACTCAATAAAAAATTATTATGGTTAAGTCACAGTTATTATGTTTAAGTACAACAAATTTTTCTCAGATTTCCAGTTCATTCTTTTCTGAGATCCATGAAGTACTCTTTCCCTTGCACTAAACTGAAAACTTACACTGAAGTATTTTTGAGTGCTTATGTGACACTGCAGAGGAAATAATTTTCTAAATGAATTTGTATGAAAGCTGATTTTCATTAAAAAGTATAGGTAGCTCATTGTGAGATACTTCATCTTTTAACAGAAGAGCCATTTCATTAATCCTATTTTGATTGTTGTTGTTGTGTGCCTTCGAGTTCGTATCTGACTCATAGTGACCCTCATAGGGTTTTCAGTGGCTGACTGTTTCGGGATTGCCTTGGGAGTGGATTGCCAGGCCCTTTTCCCATTTTTGCGGTGCTGGGAATTGAACTCGGGACCTCAGAGACTGCAGCGCAGCACTAGGATTTAGCTCAGTGGGCAGAGCACTGCGCTGCAGTCTCTGAGGTCCTGAGTTCAATTCCCAGCACCGCAAAAATGGGAGAAGGACCTGGCAATCCACTCCCAAGACAATCCTGAAAGTCAGCCATTGAAAACCCTATGAGGGTCACTATGAGTCAGATACCGACTTGACGGCACCTAACAACAACAACAATTTTGATTAGCTCTGGAGTCATTATTATGTGAAAGAGGCAAGGTTGCTGTGACATTTTTAATAATTCTATTTATATAAGCTTTGTTTTTTATAGTGGTTTTAGATTTTAGGAAAAGTACAAAGATAGCATAGAGTTCCCATACTTACATACCCAGTTCCCCTTACATCTTACATTATATGGCATATTTTTTCATAATTAATAGACCAATGTCGACACATTATTATTAAATAAATCCATGTTTTTTTCAGATTTCCGTAATTTTTGCTTAATGTCTGCTTTAGGTTCTAAGAACCTTCCAGAAAACCACATTACAATTAGTATTGTAATTGTTTGAGGCTCCTTTGATGGTGGCAATTTCACCATTACCTTGTTTTTAGTGACCTTGACAGTTTTGATGAGTACAACACAAAGGATTTGTAGAATCTCTTTCAATTGAGGTTTATCTTTTTAAAATTTTTTTTCATGACTGAGATTATGTTTTTAAAGGGAAAGCCACAAACATTAAGTGCTTTTTTCCCCCTAATTTCCTGTCAAGTGTAGTGTGCCTATATTATCAACATGCCTTATTACTGTTGAACTTGATCATCTGGCTTTGATCAAAGTTTTTGTCTCCATTATAAAGTTACTTCTTTTCCTTTTTCTGTGTTGAACTCTTTGGAAGGTTGTCGCTTCCACATGGCCCACATGGAAGGGGTGGGAAGTATGCTTTTCTCCTAAACTCTTAACCTGCACTAAGTTTTTGGATTTTTTTTTTTTCTGCCTTTTCCATATAAAATTGTACACTGTATAGGCTTCTCAGACTGGCTTTTCACTCCACAATATATACTTAATATTTATCTGTGTCATGCATTGCATAAGAATTCACGTTTTATCATTACTAAATGGTAACCATTATATTGATACACAAGAGTCTGATTATTTGATTTTTGATAGTCATCTTGATTTCTCTTGCTTTTTGGTGATTATGAAGAAAGCTGCTGTAAACATTGACCTTCAGGGTTTTGTGTTTATGTAAGTTTTTAATCACTTGCATCAATACTCAGGATTGGCAATGGTGGATTTGATGGTAAGACCATGTTTAATTTTGCAAAAAAGAAGCTGTGTGAGGTGGCATATGCCTGTAATCCCAGTGACTCAAAAGGCAGAGGCAGGAGGATCGCAAGTTCAAGACCAGAGGCAGTCTGTGTAATTTAGTGAGACCCCGTCTCAGAAAAGTAAAAAACAAGACTATGGGTGCAGCACAGTGATACAGCACTTGTAAAGCCTGCAAGCACAAGGCCCTGGGTTCAACACCCAGTACTGCCAAAAAAAAAAAAAAAAAAAAAAATTAAAAAACAGACAAACAAAATATATAGAGAGAGCCGAAAACGCTCTCCAGATAGCTTCCAAAATATCTTTCCCATTGTGTTTCCACTAGCAGTGAATGAGAGTTTGTCTTTCTCTTCATCCTTAACCAGCAGTTAGTATTATGTTCTTTTTAAATTTTAGCCAGCCTAACAATTGTATGGGGCTGAGATTTAGCTCAGTATGTAGAGCACTGTGCTGCAGTCTCTGAGGTCCCAAGTTCAATTCCCAGCACCGCAAAAATGGGAGAAGGGCCTGACAATCCACTCCCAAGGCAATCCCGAAGCACTCAGCCATTGAAAAACCTATGAGGGTCGCTATGAGTCGGATACCGACTCGATGGCACCTAACAACAACAACAACAACAATTGTATAGCCACACTTTTGTTCTTAATTTGCAATTTCCTAATGAAAACTTATGTTGAGAATGTTTTCCTATGCTTGTTTGCCATCTGTACATCTCCCCCCAAAAACCATGAAGTGATGTGTGTGTGTATATATGTGTATATATATATATGTGTGTGTGTGTGTGTATATATATATATATTTATACATATACACACATACATATATAATATATACATACATATATATGTACATATATATGTTAATTAGTCTGATCAGATCTTTTTATAATCTACAATAGATCAAAACACTGGAATGTATCCCACGATTATATGAAACTATTATTTATAAATTAAAAATAAATTTAAAAGAGGCCTTTAATCCGCTAGCCACTCAAAATTAGTGTTCCTATTTAGGTTAGGTTATCTTTATTTTCTCTATAGCTTTCCCAAATTATAGATTATTCCTAAGTATCTCTGTTATCAGTATACGTAATCCCTCTTCTGTCTATGCATTGAGCAAACAATTGGCAACACGAGGAATTCTGTCATCTTAGTGCTTTTTGCCTCTGGGGAGTGGTCACATGCTAGTAGTAAGTAAAAATCTATTACAATATATGTTGCCTGATATCTTCTTGTTTCAATTTTAGGATATGACCTATAAATATACAAAATTAAATCTGTATTTCTAGGCATGTTTTAATACCTTGATTCAGGTATTTTTAATAAATCTGTTATTTACTTAAGAAACAGCAATTAGGAAGAAAGGAGCTTCTCTTCCAATGTAAAAGAGTAGCAGACATAAAATATTATAGTGATGAGTGGATTGTGGAAGGAAGAAAGCAATAAAAGTGTAAATTTTACTTTGCTTAGAAATACTGCATATTTTTATTGGGCAGCAAAGATTGGCAAAATAAGGAACTAGTAGTTTTAATATAACCATAAAATCATCTCAATGGAAGCCACTTTGGCTGCTGCTGTGGGCTTTAAATGAGTAGGATTCTGACACTGAGACAAAAGAAAAGCAGTTGCATGATACTGGTTTGTTTTGATTCTGTAAAGGTGAGAGATTTGGCTTGTTCAAATCTCTGATGTGTGATTAGGTAACAAGATGCATGTGGTAGTAGCCCATAATGAGAAGTTGTTGAAGAACTAATTTTTTAAGCATGGAAGGCCTATATATCCTCCTTAAATTCCCAGACAAGAGATTTGGTTCACAAAGACTTGGTTAAGTGATATAGTATTGTGTCAATTTCTGAAATTTATGTGGTATAAAGAGTGCTAAAATGGCCCACCAAAATTTTCTGATGTGCATCCCCTTTTATAATTCTCTCCCTTCATAGAGAGATGGGATCATTGGACATGAAAAATTAGATTATGTTACATGGCAGTGGTATGATTCTCCAGAGGTAACTGAGGTATATAATTAGCTGACTTTGAATATTCAAAGGGGACATTATTTTGGGTAGGACGTAGGTGAAAAACACGAAAGCAAGAGAATTTCCAGATAGCCTGAAGGAGAAAGAGCAGTGTGAAGAACCACCAGTAAAAGGGGGCAGCCCCTAGATAACTGAGGACCTCAATGCTTCAGCCACAAGGATCTAAATTATATCAAGATAAATAAGCTTGCAATCAGACTTGAAGTACCAAAAAAGAACGGGGAATTGGCTAGCACCTTGATTTCAACTTGTGAGAATGAACAGGAGGCCCAGCTAAACCTCACGTGGTTTCCTAATCCATGGACATTGCAACACAATAAACACAGATTATTTTCCGTGCTTAAGCTTGTGCTAATTTGTTGTGCAGCAATAGAAAATGAATACATATGGGGGTTGCCTGCTATAGCCAGTGAGACCAAAGGAATCAATCACCTTTGGGATCTATTTGGTCACTAACTGGAAAATTCTGTATGGTTACAATCTTTAAAGAGTGGGAAATTTACCTCCTTGAGGTCCTGGTGCAGGACTTTAAAAACTTACAATGTCTCAATGTATCTTACAGACATAATTATCAATACATTATCAGTTTTCTCAAGAGAAAGCACACATGACTCTTGGAATTAAAACATACTAATAGAACAGAAAACTGATTCATAGCTGTAAAATGTCATTGTTGTGCACCAAAGATAAAAGAATATTTGAATTTGGTACTATAGAGAAGTAGATTATTGTTAGATTTATAGTTCTGAGATTTTGAACAAATTTACATTACTATCTTTTGGGGCTTTTTTTCTTAATTTGGAGAATAGAAGTATTACAAAGAATAGTACAAATTTTGATCATTTCTCTGTTAGGTTTTCACCTATTGACTTTAGTACTACCTTAGTCTCTGATTTTAGATGGTATATTGCAAGTATGGGTAGATACTTCGAAGGCAAAATCTGAAAAAAATAATTTATCCCAAATCTTATTGAAAAATCAGTATAATTTATGCCAGAAGGATGGCTACTTCATTAACCCTCAGTCTGTGTTAAGAGTACAGATAAATCAGTGTTTAAATTATCTATGACCTGCTTATGATCGAAGATGTCCTCAGGGATGTCCAGGAATAGCCCATCAGGAAAGCACCTATTTTACTGTAGATCCCCACACTATCACATTTGCTTAGTAGATGTGATGTCACAAAAGAGGAAAGAATGTTTCTCAATTAAAAGTCTGGGGGTGACATTTGTGGGCTTGGGAGTATTTGTCAGTTATTAGAGGGACCTGGAATATGATAGCTATTGGATCCCATGGCTAAAAGTGTGAGGGTATATGGCAGATATCATAGGGCATGGGCTGGGGTTTAGCTCAATTGATAGAGTGTTTCCTCTGTGCACTCTGAGGTCCTGGGTTTGATCTCCAGCACCACAAAAGCAGGAGGACCTGGCAGCCTACTCCCGAAACAATCTCAAAACAATCAGCCATTGAAAACCTTATGAATAGCAGAGAAGCACTGACATAGTGCTGGGCATGGCACAGTGTCACAGAGTGTTTCCTTGTGTTGTACATGGTGCTGCTAAGAGTCTGACCTGACTCAATGGCACCTAACATCATCATCATCTTAGGGCATACCCATCAAAAATTTGTAAAGTTTTTCTTTACTAGTTAGAGAAATTTCCCTTTCCTTAATAAAGGGACATTGGACACTTGATTTCCCCTTATAAAAATTCATTATTTACTTTGTTTTTGTTCCCTTTTGTTTATTACCCAAAACAGTGTAATTAGATTTCCACTACCCTTTCTGCTTAACTTGTGTAAAATTGTCTTTTTCAAGAGTACTCTGGAATTTAATGACTGAGATGAAAGCACCAAGTCACTTTATGTGAGAAGCCATCAGTTTATCCTGATACTTACTCTGCTCTTGTTAAAACACTCTCAAAATATTCAGTAGAGAGTTGAGAAGTTGATAGTAGGAAAGTTCGTTCAAAGGATTCTCATGTGAGGAGGAAACAATCAAACCTTCTTTGGGTTGTCTCAGCGATCAAACTTACAGGGCCTCTGTTTTACCTCTTTCTCTATGAACTTGTCCTTGAATATCTGCAAGAGAAGACAAAAACGAAGAGCAGGAAGTTGTAGCATATTAGTAGAGGAAGCAGGTTTCTACCAAGAATAAAAGATTTTCAAATCTTATCAGATGATTAAAGGATTCCTCAAAAGTTAGCAGGTATCCATTATTCCTAAGAGAAAAACAAGCAAACAAACATAAATGAAATTCAGCATTAGGGGAACTCAACAGAAAAGTAGTTAGACCTCAGCCTTAATGTCTAGGTGACCCTTGAACTAGACGCAAAATAGAGCTGAAAGGAGCATGCTGTCTTTCCATCTAAATTCATGGACATCTTAGCCATATCTTAAAAAGATCTCTAAGATTGATGACTGCTATAAGAAGATTGCCCAAATAAAATGTTTAGACAGGAAAGCCAAGTGTACCACAAAAAAAGAGAATCTTCTCCCTTGACAATCTTAGTACTATCTTAGAAAAGGAAGAGCAAAGGTTGGATATTTTTATAGACTTTTAGAATCTGATTTAAGTTGGGTTTTTTTTTCAATATGGGGGATGATTTGTTTGGATAAGGTTTAAGAGAGAATAATTTATGTCTGGTAGATAGAGTAAAGCAAGGTTCTTGAATCAAATTTTCAATGGTTTGATGAAGGTGGCAAGGGATTTGTTCTCCTAAAAAAGGACAAATTGAGTAGGGCATTATTTAGATAAATAAGTTTTCAAGAAATTTATCAATCAAAACAATTATTAGTGAAGTCATCTTTCTGATCATCAGTTTCTAGGAATAGGGGAGTTAAAAAATAAAATAATAATTTGGACAGATGAAAGGTCATGTTGTATAAATGCAGGTGGTCAAATAGAAAAGTCCTATTTACACAGATGGTTATAGATGATTTCTGTCTTCAGAAATGCCCAATAACACATGAAACAAGGATTTCTCACTCTGAGAGCAGTCACTACATACCACAGTGAAGAGGGAAAATATAATGTACACAGACATATGTCATAGGAAGAATTTAGGAAGATAAAGATTTTGCAAGGACAATCTCTTGTATTTGCTGAAGGATTTAATGAAGTTCTATTATCCTAGCTTAGCTCTTTTTCTACATGAAATTTCACAGTTTTATTCGCTATACAGCATCATGAGATGAAATAGATATTCAATCTACATAAGTATTACAAAATTGCTATGATATCCCTGATTTCTGAGAACTTTTATCCTTGGTTTAAACTTTATTCTAAGAATGATGTTCATTCTTGGGAAGACTGATTTTTCTCTTTTATTTGATAACTTTTATCTTTTTTATGAATGAAACCACACTGATTGTTAAAACTGTTGCTGCTGTTTGTTGTTAGGTGCTGCTGAGTCAAGTCCAACTCATAGAAACCCATAAAGGGTTTGCAATGGCTAATTATTTTTTGGAATTGTTTGGGGAGTGGATGGCCACATCCTTCTCCCATTTTTGTGGTGCTTGGGATAGAAGCCGCTCCCAAAGCAAAATAAAAAATGGCTTTATTATCTTACTTGAAAGTTACTAAATATTGGTATATATCTCTCTATAATTTTATTTTCTATAATTCATATAACATGAACAAAAAGTGAGATTGCTGCCAATGTATATTTAAAGTTTTATTTTCTCAGTTATATATTTTAAGCATCTCCGTCATTATGCCAGGCTGGGATATAGCTCAGTTTTTTTCAATTAATACATGCTCACATGGATCTTAATATGTAGAAGAAACTGTTTAACTACTTTGAAAGAATTTGTTGTTTGATCTTCATCATAATCCTATAAGGTAGATCATATGATCCACATTTTATAAGTGAAGAATCATAGGTTAAGTAATTTTCCTAAGACCTGAAATTAATAGGTGTTCACATGAAGATTAAAAGCTATGGAGATTAGCTTTAAAGACCATGCTCTTAAACAATGCTGAGCTGCTTCTCAGAGTATAATGTGGAGCCTCATCTAGCCCACAGATCTATTCCCAAGCTTCTGGCTGTGTACATCTTAATTAGGTTTGCGCCCTCTGATTGTAACAAAGAGCTGAGACAAGAACCTGGCATAAACAATGAGAGAAAATATTTTTTCTTGAAAGGATTTTTTTAGTTACTTTAAAAAACCCCTTTTCTTATTTACCAGTTTATAACTACTTTTCTAAGAATTAGAGTGATAATCTTCATTTCAATCATTTGGTGATTACTTACAGTGGCCAAATTATCCAAGTTCAAACACATAACCATGCTTAAATGACTTCATTTCATTTTAGTTCTCAACTTTTTCTCTTTTCTCACTCCAGCTGATAAACTTTTTTCTGAATTTTTATTTATTAACCCATCTATGCTTTCATAAGTGAAGTATCTTACACTTTGAATGTCATCACTCTCAGTAATTTTCTGTTCAGTTCTCTTACCATCCTATCATATATCAAAGCTCATCAAAATATTTTTGCATATAAATTTGTTGTTTATATCTGTATTTCTGATTGTATTCTGCCAAAGGAAAGATCCCTAATTTACCCTACTAAGCTTGATGAAGAAAAATCTACATTTAATTAATGAGCAGGATGATGAATTAGAGGCTAAGAGGGATACTACATATAATCAATACTTAATATTTTTTAATTTCAAAAATACTGTGAACAACTTATGTGATGCACACTGATGGACTGACTTCAAAATTCCATTTTTGTCTTGTTTTGTTTTGCTATGTGCAAAAGATTTCTTTGATGTAGCATGTGGGCTTCCAGGGACTAATAAATGAATTTTTCTGTTGTTTATTTCTATAAATGTCTATACATTTTTAATACATACCTGAAAATATAGTCACCAGTATGGTATAAATGCTGTGTTTAAAACAAGCGGTTTCCCACTGACTGGTTGTGTTACTTTGGCTTACATTTATTACCAGGGAGAAAATTTAAGAGGTGAAGACAATAAATACTATGCATGGCTCTAAATGTTTCTTTCATACCTACTGTTGGCTAAAGAAAAATTTAAAGACAAAAGATGAGCCACTTAAAAGTAAAGTTTTATGTCAAAGTAAGAAAAATAACATAACTATAACCACATCTAAACAGACTGTTTAAATTGATGTATGTAGAATATTGCATATCTACTTCAAAAAATAGAACAAGTAATATGCCAGGTTTTGTTTGAACTATTCCTACAATAATTAAGAAAGCAAAATATTTTGCTTGTAAAAAGAAGCAGCATTTCTAACCTTAGGCTAAAACATTGATTCATTATGTAGGAAATTTCTGATAATTAAAATACAAAATAGATCTTTAAACATTACTTCAGATAAATAGGAATCAAAGTGAAGTTCATGAAAATAGAAACCAAGTATTTCACATATTCGTGAATACTGCTGCAAAGAAATGTCATGATTATGTTGATTAGGGCCACTTTAATTAAACAGATTTCCCATAAATATAAAAGTAATTAAAATGCCATACACACATAGATCATAACAATGGAATTATTTACTGAATTATAACTCCAAATGCATAAGGAATCTGTCTTCTAATGAAATGATTTGGTCTCTGTGTAGTTATACACAGAATGCCAGATCCATTTGAGTTAATTTTAGCAGAAACTTTTTAAGCAAATTTTTCATTGGTAGTCATGTTATAAATACTTGATAAATATATAAAATTTTCATTAATATTCTATTTCTGCATAACTGATTACCATAAACTTAGTGCCTGAAAGGAACACAAATATATCCCACTTTCTGCCTAATAAAAGTCAGACAAAAATTATGTGGGTCCCCAGACAAATTATCTGGGTCCTCTGCTCAGGGTCTTACTAGACTGAAGTCAAAGTGTTCACCAGGACTGAGTTCTCAGCTAATTATAGAATTCTCACCTCATCCAAACTCATTCAGGTGTTGGCAAAAGTTTAGTTTTTGTAGTTGTAGGGCTGACGTCCCATTTTCTTTCTTGCTGTTAATCAAGAACTGCTCTTAGTTCATGGAGGCTACCTTCAGGTCCTTGGTAATCTAACCCCCTCCAAAAGTTAAAATTTCCTACTTAAAGCTTCTCAGACTTCAGGAAGATTCCGGTCCTTTTTAAGGGCTCATATGAATAACTCAGGTTCATCCAGATAATCTCCCCTTTGATTAACTCAGAGTAAACTGATTAGTAATTTAATTACAAGAATAAAACCCCAATCATATTCTCATCTCCTGCCCAATTCAAGAGAAGTAGTTAAACAAGGTGAATACTTCAGGGGAAGGAATTCTAGAAGCCCTCTTAATATAATGCTTATGACAGTGTACATAGTTAATAATGTGTTCTGTATTATTAATGTCCCATTAAAGAAACTTCTCTCTTGACAAAATAGGCATACCATTTTTTTAGAAATTTTCTTGACAGGCTTTCAAAGATAAATTAGGGCTTTATTAGAAGCATTCTAATGCAGGAGCTATTTCCTCAAGTTTTCCTCAAGTAGCCTGCATCTATGGCCAAAGTAACTGCATAGTATAGAAAGAGGAATTTACAGATCTTTCTAGAGCTGTTGGATATAAGATCTGAGGTCAGCTTGGTGTAAAAATAGAACACCATAATAAACTGCCAATTTTAGTGGGCCAAGGGTTTAGATGCCATATGAGAGACTATGGGGCTGAGTAGTAGATCTAACCAATCCATCACCCTTGTCCGTGCTTATTTTCACAGTCCCTGAGTATGCTCACATGGACATATTCAACTGGTAGCAAAATTTGCCACATTAGTTCCCTACTCTGTGGCATGAGAGGATTATTGCAGAAAATAACAAACAAATCTCCAATATTGCCTTTTTATCCTAGCCAGAATAATAAATCAGAAACACTGCTGCATTCCACATCAAATGGTTGGAGCTGATGCTAGACTCAAAAACTTTAGAAATATTGAGTTTTGTCATCATCACTGTTAGGTGCCATTAAGTCTGGTCCAACTCATATTGACCCTATGTACAACAGAATGAAAGAGGCATTGAATCTGATAATGCTTCTCTGATATCCATAAGGTATTTAATGTCTGATTGTTTCAGGAGTGTGCTACCAGGTCCTTCTTCCATTTTTGCAGTGCTGGGGATTGAACCCAGGGCCTCAAAGCATGTGGGCCAAGCACTCTACTATCTGAGCTAAACTTCAGCTTGTTTTTTTTCATACTCATTCACATTTTCATTTGATTCACCATTAGTGGGCTGTAAAAACAATTCCAATAAGTCATGGCACATGACAGACAAATTTTATGTACTTCATTAATGAAGTGGCATACCAATTCTAACAATGGCTGTGTTGTATTTCCTAGAAGAGAGCAATGCAGATTCTTACTTCATATATGGCTGTGGTAGCTACAATGCTGACAAAGATGGCTTTGTCCTGATCCTCTAAACCTATGCACATCAAAGATTACAGTGCAAAGGAGAATTAAGGTTGCAGATTAGTGTTACTAAACAGAAACATTATTAGTACATGGAGATTATCCTGTTATGTCCAATGTAACTGCACAGGTCCTTAAAAAAGAAAGAGGAGGAAGAGGAAGAGACACAAAGAGATAGCATTGTGAGAAGGACTTGGCTGAATATTGCTGGCCAAGGGGCCAAGGAAGAGTGGGTGGCCTCTGGTAACTGGAAGAGACAAGGTACAGGAATCTCCCCGAGAGCCTCCAGAAAGGAATGCACCCTGCCAACTCTTTGATCTTAGATTAGTGAGATCTATGTCAGACTTCTGGTCTACAGAACCATAAGATGATAAACTTATATTTTCAGCCACTAAGTTTGTAATAATTATCCATAGCAGCTGTAGAAAATTAATAAAGTGGCTATTAATCTAGTGAATTTCATTTTATGCTCCATTAGGACAGAAAATCAAAAGCATTCACTAGGATGAAAAATAGGATATAATCTTGCTCTAGGATGGTGATAGGTCTATTATATTCTGTCTTGGTATAATCTGAAGGGATCCTGATTATCTGGATGCTCTCTGATTCTTTGTTGAGGATTTTATGAGCGAGAAGTAGTATATACTCTGTATGCATTGTTTTTTTATTGGAAATTTTTAATGTACAATTTAATGTGATTCATTCTGACATGCATTTCATTGTGACATTTCCATATGTGCATTTCATTGTACATTGCAAAGATAACTTCCTCCTTACCTTCTTGTGTACCTCCTCCGCCTTCTTCTACACCCTCACCAACGGCCTCTTTTCTACATTGTATGTCTTTTTGTGGGATTATTTTTCTATATACCCTTGCATCCCAATTATGTTTAAGGCCCAAACTTTTTTCCGTAATGATCTATCTTTTTACATTGTCAATAGTATTACATGAATAATCTAGCCCATTCGTATTATTACCATTCTTTAGTATTATTGGTACTATTATAATTGTTTACTGAACTATTAAGTTGGGCTATTTACTTTGAGGTTGCCCTGTCTGTCATTCCTCACTCCTTCTTCCTCTTCTCCCTTCTTTCTTCTCCCATCATCTCTTCCTTTTGCTAGATCCCTCCCTCCTTCTTGCCACTCCATAAATTGTCCCTTCTCTGCTAAGTTGACTTTAGCTTTTTATTATGTTCCAATTTTGGTACAGGATATTTTCCTTCCTTTTATTTTGATTCAGCTCCCACATATGCATGAGAACATGTGGTATTTCTCTTTTTGGGCTTGTGTTCATTCACTTAAAATAATTTTCTCCAATTCCATCCATTTTGCTGCAAATGACATTATGTCTTCTTTTTTTGATTGCTGAGTAGTATTCCATTGTGTATATATACGATTTTTTTTATCCATTCTTCTGTTGATGGGCACTTTGGTTGATTCCATATCCTTGCTATTGTGAAAAGTTCTGCATTGAACCTGGAGATGCAGCTGTCTCTGTCATATGATGACTCATCTCCCTTTGGGTATATTCCCCCAATGGTGTTATAGCTATGTCATATGGTAAATCTATTTTTAGTTTTCTAATGTACCTCCATATTGATTTTCAAAGTGGTTGCATTAATTTACAGCTCCACCAACAATGTAAGAGGGTTCCCTTTTCTCTGAAGCCTTGCCAGCATTTGTTGTTATTTGTTTTATTGATCTTGGCCATTCTTACTGGAGTAAGGTGGAATCTCAGAGTTGTTTTGATTTGCATTTCCTTGATGGCTAGGGATATTGACCATTTTCTCATGTGTTTCATGGCTTAATGGACCTCTTCATTTCCTGGTCAGTTCCTTTGCCCATTTGTGTATTGGGTTATTTGTTTTCTTGGGTATTGTTTTCTTGAGTTCTTTATAAATTCTGGAAAATAGTCTTCTGTCTGATGTATAGGATGTGAAGATTTTTCCCATTCAGAGGGAATTTTCTTGACTCTGTTGTTTCCTTTGCTGTACAGAAGCTTTTTAATTTCATGTAACCCCATTTATCTTTCTTGTTGCAATTTCTTGAGCTATTGGAGTCCTATATGCTCCAACATATAGGCATAGGAAAGTATTTCCTCAATAGGACTTTAGTTGCTCTGTATGCATTAAGTTGAGTGCTTACTAAAAGAAAGGCCATCCCACATAAATCAAACATTTTTTTAGGCAGGATCTTCCTACATATCTCAGGCTGACCTCAAACATGTGATTCTCCTGCCTCAGCCTCCCAAGTGCTGGGATTACATGTGTGTACCACCATACCTGCCTTTTAATGAAACTTTTAAGGAACTAAATATCTAGTATAAGCCAGAACTTCAAAATTCTCTGCTAATAAGTCAGACTCACAGTAGTTGGCACACATTTCTGGATTACTGAAAGATAAATACTATAATTGGAAATACTACTCTGATTCATATCTTGAGCCTGACTCAGAAATCTGCCAACTTAGAATGGGGCTCAGAGCAGAAGGCAGCTCAGCAGCAGGTGTATGCTGTGGTACTTGAGTCATATGACCTAGCAGACCAAATTAGATTATTAAGCAGAAATCAGCAAACTGTTTCTGGAAATGGCCAGATGGCAAATATTTTAGGCTTTGAGGTGCCTGGGGTCTGTGCTAGAGCTACTGACTTTGTTGATGTATCACAAGAGTTCATTTCTACCATTATATCAGAACAGCTCAACTCTATCACTGTAAACACAACCATAAACAGTACATAAACATGCAAAGGTATCTGTGCTCTGGTAAAATTTTAATTACAAAAGTAGGCCCTGAGTCATACTTGGTCCATGCACTATAGTATGCTGACTCTTGTTATCCAAAAGAACATTGTATGGAGTCCTTAAAATACGCTAACCAGAGTTATGGCACATAAAAATTGTGTTTTGGAGTAAGATCTTCCTATCTTCAGCCTATTCCCAAAAAAGAGGATCCAACTGAATGTGGAAACTGTCAGACAATACCATTAATATCACACACAAGCAAAATTTTACTAAAGATCATTCGAAAATGACTGCAGAAGTATATAGAGAGGGAATAGCTGGAAAATCAAGTGGGATTCAGAAGAAGGCAGGGAACCAAGGACATCATTGCTGATGTCAGGTGGATATTAGCCAAAAGCAGAAATATCTGAAAGATGTCTATCTATGTTTTATTGACTATGCAAAGGCATTTGATTGTGTGGATCATAACAAATTATGGATAACACTCTGGAAAATGGGACTACCAGAGCACCTAATTGTACTCATGAGGAATCTGTACAAGAACCAGGAGGCAGTTGTTTGAGTAGAACAAGGAAACATTGCTTGGTTTAAAGTTGAGAGAGTATGCGTCAGGGCTGTATCCTTTCACCCTCTCTCTTCAATTTCTATGCTGAGCAAATAATCTGAGAAGCTGGACTTTATGAGGAAGAATGTGGCTCAGGATTGGAGGAAGACTCACTCATTAACAACCTGCATTATGCAGGTGACACAACTCTGCTTGCTGAAAGTGAAGAGGGTTTGAAACATTTACTGATCAAGATCAAAGATCATAGCCTTCAGTATGGATTGCGACTAAACATCAACAAAACAAAAATGCTTATGACTGGGTCAGTATGCAACTTCATAATAAATGGAGAAAAGATTGAGGTTGTCCAAGATTTTGCTTTACTTGGTTCAACAATCAATACCTGTGGAAGCAGCAGTCAAGAAATCAAAAGATGCCTTCCTTTGGGAAAAGCTGTGGCAAAAGATCTCTTCAGAATATTAAAAAGTAAAGATGTCACATTGAAGATGAAGGTGCGCCTGACTCATGCCATGGTATTTTCAGTGGCATCATATGGTTGTGAAAGCTGGACATTGGACAAGGGAGACAGGAAAGAATTGATGCTTTTGAATTATGGTGCTGGAGACAACTATTGGATATACCATGGACTGCCAGAAGAACCAACAGATCTGTCCTAGAAGAAGTACAACTGGAGTGCTCCTTGGAAGCAAGGATGGACAGACTGCATCTTACATATTTCGGACAAGTAATCAGGAAACACCAATCCCTGGCAAAGGACATCATGTTTGGGAGAGTGGAAGGTTAGTGAAAAAAAGGAAAGCCCTCCACTAGATGAATTGACACAGTGCCGCAATGGGCTTAAACATAAATAAGATCGTGTGCCTGGCAAAGAATAGGGAAGTGTTTTGATCTTCTGTACATATGGTCGCTTGTTGCGGTTTCCAATTGGCTGGTGGCGTAAATGAAGGACTTCGGGAGACCTTCAGGTGGTAAAACAGGGTAGGTAAGGTTTTTTGGGTGCTCCCCCGATGGGGTGCAAGGAGCAAGAAACCCTCTAGAGCAGAGCTCTATAGCCTTTAAGTGCTGCCTCTAGGCCTGCAGCATGGAATGCTGCAGGCTGAGTGCTGGTACAGCTCAGCCTTAAAGGCACAGCCATAGCCACTGGTGGAGGTCAGTTGATCTTGCCTCTCGCGGCTTGCCTTCTCTACCTACCTCCTTCCCAAGGATGGGAGGAATTGGGAGGCTCTTCGTGGCTTGCTTGAATCCTTCTGCTCTTTGGGGCCCCTGGTCTTGATCCCGCCGGCTTGCTTGGAGATCTTACTGGAGTAGGGAGCACTGGTCCAGGTGATGGGGGTCAGGTGGCAGTTGGAGGACGGTCAGAGAGGTGAGGGTGAAGGGGGTCCGGGAGCCCTACTTTTATAGGGTCCCAGAGGGCTCACATGGGGAGATTCAGCCAATCAGGGCACACACCTGACAGGTACAGCAGGTAAACTGACATACCTGCCAAGTGGGGCAGTTATTACCTGAAAATGCTGAGGGGAGCCAATCAAAATTAGGGTAGTTAGGGCAGGTCAGACTGGCCAGGCACGGTCTTTGCTCACTTGATGGGAGGGGCTAGTTTGAGAGAGTGAGATGAGCCCTGGGGTCAACTAGGGGTCAGACCCTCAGGCTGTTATGAGGGACCCTAGCTGTGGGATATGATTTTAAAAATCCCCAACAGTCGCTATGAGTCGGACTGGACTTGATGACACCTAACAAAAACAGCAACTTCAGCTGGGAATAGTATAGGCTTGCAATGTAATTTCTTTTTTCTTTTTTTCTTTTTTTTTTTTTTTGTGGTACTAGGGGTTGAACCCAGGGCCTCGCACTTGCATGCTATGCAAGTGCTGGACCACTGAGCGGCACCCCCAGCCCTTTTTTTTTTCCTTACTTTTTGAGGGTCTCGCTAAGTTACGCAGACTTCCTCTGGTCTAGAATTTGCAATCCTCCTGGCTCCGCCTCCCAAGCCGCTGGGATTACAGGCATGCGCCCCCGGGCCCAGCTAGGCTTGCAATGTAATTTCTATGTTTGGGAATGTGCTGAATACTGAGTGCCTGACCATGTGACAACAAACCAATATAAATTGAAAATGGTATATATGAGATCAAGCCAACACAGATCTGGATGGCATAAGTCAATTACATGAGCTGATGGTCTGGACCTCCTTGTTACCTTGTCACCTTTATATCACTATATCTATATCCATTCACCCCTACATATGGACTTGTGTGAGGTCCCTATGACCACTTAATAGAAGAACAGGACAAAGAGGGAGGGAAGGAAGGAAGGAAGGAAAAATGGAAAGAAAGAAGGGGAAGGGAGGAAAAGGAAGTGGAAGGGAAGAATTTAAGCCAGTTTTGCCTGACATAGAGTCATGAAAGAATTTGAAGCAGCTGATTGATTTTACTAATCTAAATAATCTCAGCCTTACTTTTTAAAACAGGCATCCTAGGGGGCAGAGCAAGTGCTGGATTGAAGAGAGCCAAGGCCAGAGGCAGGGGCTGTAAGGTGTAATAACAATACTGATACTAATAATTTTTTTAAAAAAATCAGGTTTCTCAAAAGAAGTAACACTTAAAATGTTAAGGAATGTTAACAGTGGAATTAAGAGTTTCCAAGAACAAAGAAAATAAACAAAAAAATTCATAAAGTTGGAATGAGCTTGTCATGACCAAGGAATTGAAAAAAGGCTTAAATGATGAGTAAACAATGACAGATGAGAAAGTTTAAACGAGAGGTAGGCAAGAGACAGACAGCACATTAGGATCATTCAGGGAATGTGTACTCAGCTGGAGCAACAGCTCCCCCAAGGGGACAAAAATGGTTTGGGGGATCAGAGCAGGGAATCCTTTTTGTAAAATGCGGGCATAGTCCAGAGAGTGTGGGTTTGGTTCCAGATCACTGCAATAAAGTCAATATGGCAATAAAGTGAGTCACATAAATTTTTTGGTTTCCAAGTACACACATAAATATGCTTATAGTAGACTGTAATCTCTCTTATGAAACTATGTCTAAAAATAAGACTGTAATCTCTCTATTATGAAATTATGTCTAAAAATAATGTTGTTGTTGTTGTTGTTGTTGTTGTTGTTGTTGTTGTTGTCGTTGTTGTTAAGTGCCGTCAAGTCATGTCTGACTCATAGAGACCCTGATAGGGTTTTCAATGGCTGAGTGTTTTGGGATTGTCTCGGGAGTGGATTGCCAAATCCTTCTCCCATTTTTGCTGTGCTGAGCACTGAACTCCGGATCTCAGAGACTGCAGAGCAGTGCTCTACCAACTGAGCTAAATCCCAGTCCCTGCCTTAAGATTGAAAAGTGGTAACAATCATCGGAACGTTCTTCAAGTTCTAAACTTTTTGCTGGTAGAGGAACTTATCTTGATGTTGATAGCTGATGATTCATTTGGGTGGTGATGACTGAAGTTTGGGGTGGTGGTGGAAATTTATTAAAATGAGACAAAAATGGAGTTTGTCTCATCCATTGACTCTTCCTTTCATGAGAGATTTCTTTGTAGCATGCAAAGCTGTTTCATAGAATTTTACTGGGAATAGAGCTTTTTCAAACTGAAGGTCCATCTTCTCAAATCATGATACTGCATTATCAATGAGTTTACATCATATTCTAAATCCGTTGTTATTTCTACAGTGTTCACAGCCTCTTCACCAGAGTAGATTCCATCTCTAGAAACCACTTGGTTTGCTCATCCTTGAGAGGCACCTCCTAATCCATTAAAGTTTTATCATAACATTGAAGCAATTCAGCCACATCTCAGGGTCTGATTCTAATCCTACTTCTTGTGCTGTTTTTAACACATGTGCAGTTACTTCTTCCACTTAACTCTTCAGTCCCTCACAATTATCCAAGACAGTTGGAACTTACTAATTTTCTGATCTCCTTCTAGTGCTAATATTTTAATCTTCCTTAAACAGATATTCTTAATGCCATCTAGGATGGAGAATCCTTTTCAAGTTTTCCATTTACTTTGTTCAGATCCATTAGAAGTATCACTACATATGACAGCTGTAGCTTTATGAAACATGTTTCTTAAATTAAAAGACTTGAAAGTCAAAATTGCTTCTTGATCTGAATAAATGTTATGTTGGCAGGCATGAAAACCTTAGTCTTCTTGTATATTTCCATAAGAACTCTTGGTTGACCAGGAACATTGTCAATGAGCAGTAGCATTTTGAAAGGAATCTTTGTTTCTGACACTGGTACTTAACAGGGGGCTCAAAATATCCATTAAACCATATTGTACACAGGTGTGCTATCATCCAGCCTCTGTTGCTCTGAGTCCCTATTCCACTATGACAATACCACCAATGCCATCTGATACTTTTACATGAAGAAGGTTGTGTTCCACCACAGAGAAACTGTTAATTTAGGGAATATGAATCTTCAGTAATAAAGAGGAAACAAGCCTACTCTTTTCCCTGAGGGAGACATTGTCTGGGCAGAAAGCATGCATATTCTTTGTTCCAGATGGAGACACTATAAGTACACATGCCTGAAAACAGTCTACAGTAAATATTAGTGAACACTTCTGCTTGTAAGACATAAAGACATGAGAGATCCAGAAAGAATTGTCTCCTTAAACTATCTATCCCTCCTATCAACACCATCTTGGTTTCTAGCAAACTGCCTTAGTAGATTATGCCTATTCAGCTATTCTGAATAATCTTAGCATAAGACTTCTAACAATAATATTTCAAGCACATAGGTGTGGTCAACTTACAAGATTGGCCTTGACCATGTCTCTGAAGGTACCATCAGAACAAGTCCTACAAACTAATAAAGTCTATCTTGGGAAGCCAGGTAGATTTCACAAGTTTCTGCATTGAAACTGGTGCTTGGCAGGAGTCTAGCAGAATACATTTGCAATTATATAGACCCTTGGACCTTCAATATAAAGTCAAGGGCAATCCTGTCTAGTGAGTTGAGTCTGACCTTATGCCTTTCAGGAACCAGGCAGCATCATTTATGACTTCAGCTAGCTTGGACACATATTTTGTGCCATTCTTTCTAATTGCATGACTCCTATTGTGGGAAAACTGCCTATAGAATGTGCCTGAGGAGCGAGTCTGATACATTTTCAAAAGTTCTCCTGAGTAAACGAGGGTGGACACATTTGGGAGTGATCACTACAGTTGTCTTATAGCTACACCAACGACTGATAACATGTTCAAAAATACTTTGTCTCATCCTAGTAACCACAAGCAAAGTGTTAGTAAACTCTAGTTCGGTGGGAGGCAAATTAATAGGTAGCTTCCATGCATTTGTACAGTCATTCAGCACAAATGGTGGCCCTGAAATAAAAGAGTTGTTTAAATCTATTATATCTCCTGTCACAGATGAGGTCTATATTTTTCATGGGTCCTGACTTGACAGGGTATGTCAGTCACCTTGTGCATTACTATGGAAAAATGCCTGTCTGAAACAAACATGAGAGGAATGATTTATTGAGGCTCACAATTTAGAGGATCTCAGACCATAATGGCAGAGCTATCAACAGCAGGGAAGGCAGCAGGGCTTGTGGCAGAGAACCTCACATCATAGCAGAAAGTCTCACATCATGGTAGAAAACCTCACATCACGGTAGATCAGAAGCAGAGAGAGAGAGATTACTGGAACCAGGGGCCTATGTAAAATCTCTAAAGGCCCATCTCCAGTGATCCAATTCCATAAAGTAGGACTCACCTCCCAAAGTTCCATAGCCTCCCAGGACAGTGCTACCACCTGGAGATGAACCATTCAAACACATGACTTTTGGGATACATTTAGATTCAAATTGTAACACAGGGTCAACAACATGGCTCCCTAACTTGCTAGTCAGCTTTAGGATTTCCTCTTCATTTTGATTGAGTCTAGTTGTAGGTTTGGAAGAACTACCTAAGAGCAGTCAGTCAAACTTGTCCTGATGTCCAAGTCACTAGTCATATGCAGTTATCTGTCTCATGGAATTTCTAAGTTACAACCATGGCCAATTGAGGGTGGAAAGATTTTTCAGAGGTGATAGGAGGTGTTTTGAGTTGGATGTGCAGGAGCTAGAGCCACTCTTGCTGTTTCAGTAAAACTACCCATAACATCAATGACATTAACCACTAGAGCCATCTGGTGAAGAACTCTAGACCTAATAGTCAATAAACTTTAAGACACATATAACAGTTTCTGAGAGAGTCGCAGGTGGAGAGGGGGCCCTGATTATTTTCTTTTTGATAGGGCTGCTTACATAATATGTAAAAAATCAATGTCATTCCTACCTCCTACATCCTTGGGTTCTCAGATGCCCCTTCCTATATAGGGAAGCTACCACACTTACATTAAGTTTCTATGTTGTGTAGCACTACTAAAACTTGGAAGTTTAAGATAACTTCCACACATTATTTCACCATTACTTTAGGTCAGGAGTCTAGGCATGGCTTCACTGGGTCCTCTGGTCAGGGTTACCCTAGGCTGCAACTCAAGCATTAGCTAGGGTTCTGATCTCATCTGAGCCTAAGCTGGGATGTTTGAGAATTTTCTCAAATCATTGGCAGAACTTATTTCTTTGTTGTTGCAGTTTCATACCATAGACTGACCCAGGACCTAGATGCCATCCATAGTTTTAAAACTCACTATGCCTCACTATATAGCAACTTACTTCAAAGTCAGCAATACAGAGAGTCCCTAGGTTGAGTCTGCTGGAATGTTATATTCAAAATGCAATCACAGGGTTGGGATTCTATCACTTTTGCTGAATTATAGTATTACAAGCACACAATTGGCCCTGCTCATAATCAATGAGAGCAGGGGTATATATGAAGAAGAAGGAGTCATGGAAAGCTGCCCTACAATTTATCCACCACAGTCTGCCTCTGGACTTCAAAGATTCATGTACCTCATGCATACAACATACATTCACTGTCTCCCAATGTTCTCAAGTGTCCCATTCATTATAGTATTAAGCCCAACACACCAGATTGCATCTAAACCAGGTTCAGATGCAGATGAAGCTCCAAATTGCAATATGTTAAGCTCAGTTCCTAGGGCACAGTTCTTCTCCATCTGTGGATATGAGAAACTGAAGAGATAAGTTGTCAACTCCTAAAACAACAATATAAAATGGTGGGATTAATATAGGCTAATAGCTAGAAATCATCCCAGTCAAATAAGAGGTAAAATGGGAAGCACAGGGAGGTCACTGACTCAATAAATATGAAACCCAGCTGGGTAAATATGTGGCAATGATTAGTTACTTTTCAAACTCTGGGGATAATCTTTCATAGCATTAAGCTTCACGTTTTGGGTTCTGCCTTTGTTCTGGAAGGTAGCTCAGTTTTTTGAAGCTGGGTAGTATATCAACCTGCTTCTACTAGTGGAATTTTGGAGCTCTGATAACATTCTTTCATTCTGCACAATCTCTGTCTCTTTAAGTTCAGTAGTCATTTTTATAAAATAAGTTTAGCAGAACTTTTATAGTTCTCTCATGGATTTAAGTGAGGTCTGTTTCATTTGAAACAATTCACCTCAATAAATACTTTCAAATTAATCTCTTAGTCTTCTGCTGAAGTGGATAATGCTCAATACTATTAAAAATTCTAGAGGCCTTACAGTTTGTCAAGATCTATGAAGAACTTTTTAAACTATTCAGAGGGCCTTTATGTTGCTGAATACTCTAGCTATTTTTTTCCTTAAGCTTTAGCAAAATAACAGCTATATTTTTTGACTTTTCTCTATGTCTAGATTTCAGAAGTGATGCCTAGATTTTAGAAATTTTGGGGTGTGTATGTGCATGCATCTATGTTTGTGTGTGTGTTGCGGTGCTGGGATGGAATCCAGGGTATAGCACCTGCTAGATAAGTGCTGTATCATTGAGTTACACCCTTGATCTCAATATCTTAAAACAGCAAGAATTTCCAAATTGACTGTGTTAGTCCCTTTACAACACTGTGACAAATACCTGACATAAACAACTTAAAAGAGGAAAGAAGATTTATTTAGGCTCATGTTTCAGAGTTTTGTTTTTGTTTTGTTTTTGTTTTTTGGTTTTTTTTTTTTTTTTTTTTTGACTGACTCCATTATTTTGGGTCTGAGGTGAGGCACAACATAATGATATGTCAGAGGAAGCTGCTCATCTCATAAGGGCTGGGAAGCAGAGAGAAACAGGAGGGGCTGGAAGTAAGATATACCCTTCAAAGGGCATGTCCCCAGTGATCTACTTCCTCTAGTTAGACCTACTACTTAGTTTTTACATCTCCCAATAATGTCATCAAATTGTGAATCCACCAGTATATTAATCCATTGAATAGATCACTACCCTCATGATCCAGTCACTTTGCAGAAGCACTGGCAACCAAGCCTTTAACACATGAGGCTCTTGAGGGGACATTTTAGATCCAGCCCATAACATTGAACAAGTACTAACTACTTTTCAAGTTCAATTTTTTGGTGTTTTGTTTTGAATTTATTTCTCATGGCATTTTACTATAAGGAGAAGGAAAAAAGTACCCTTCAAAACTGTCTTTGAAAATCTCCTTACCTAAATCAATTTGCCACTTACAAGTTCTACTTTACACAAACATTAGGAGACAACTTTTTTTCTAGGCTTTCTCACATAATAAACAAAGGGATGGATTTCCTGGAGGGCCACCCTATAGGCTGTCTGTCACAACCTAACTCCCTTTCGTATACTATACCTGCATTCCTCCCCCCCATCCCATATCATTCCTTTCTCACACCCAGAACTTTTGCCTGAAAAGTTCAGGTACTAGAGAGACAGAGAAATTTTTATAGAGCTTACAGAAACCTACAACACTGCCCACTTTGGCTTACATAGGCCACTTTTAGGGGACTTAACAAAGAGCATACTCAATCAGGTGGTCATTTCATTATTATCTATGAATAATGAGTGGCTGTATTAATTTTTTGCTAGTGTAAATACAATATGAAAATCCAAGTGACAGAATCAGAATAAGTTTGAATGCCCTATATCCCTCTTTTTACTGTATTGCCACCAACACAGAATAAAAACTCGGCCATGCTGATGTTGATGTTGTTGCTCTAGAAAAGAAAGAAGTATTATACTTAAGAATGGGCAAGCTGGGCACCATAGGGGTGAAGTTCAGTGGTAGAGTGCTAGCACGAAGCCCTGGGTTTAATACCTGGCACCACAATAAATAAACAAACAAACAAATAATAGGCAGATTAGAATCCAGATATTTTAACAATACCTGTATATAACTTACATCAAGGTCATGTTGATCTTTACCAAGCAAGCAATCAAGAGGAAATGACCTGTTTCTGGAGAGAGATGCATTCATTGACTAAAGTGTGTTTCTAAGTATGTAGTTAAGGAGGAGTAATTTTTGAAGAGGTCATCCAGTGGCTTGTAATATCAGATGCTTGGGATAAGTAGGGAATGTGAAAAATCTTTCAAAGATCTTCTCTATGTTAATATGTTGCTATGGTGAATATCTATATAAGTGAATTAGGGTGTTTGAATGGCAGCTCCACTTTGTTTCTTTAGTTCATGGTTCCAAAGAAAGCTATCTTTCATCTGACAGTCTGCAACATTTAAATTGGCATACCAAATATTTAGGTTATTTGCACCAGTTCATAGACCAGAAAAAAATATAAAAATGTTTACTGAAGAGAATATTGGCCAAGGATATGAGAAAAGGCTTTAGTTCTACCCAATGAGTCTCATGACCACCTGAGCTTTTGGTTCTGCATAGTTATGTGAGCTTGAATAACTACAGAATCCCAGGAGACACCATTAGTGATCCAGCACCAGACAGTGAGGGAAATTTCTGTGTTTTGTAGGCCCCATTGAGCTACCAGTTTTTGTTCTGGCTATAGAATAGGATATAATGCTTTCCTCAAAGAGATAGCTGCCACTTGTTCAAATAAACAAAGATTCCAAGGAGACAAGGCTGTCTTCACTCTTGAATGTACCTTTTTTTTTAAATAAGTGAGGCTTAGTAGATACTTAACCACTATATTAATTTGAGTGTAGGTTGAACTTCCTTAGAACGGGAATATCAGACTGGAGAGTCACAATGACTCTCTAGGTGTTTAATTTTGACAAGAGCACAGTAACAAGCTAATAGTTACTTTTAAAGGGGCCATTCAAGACAGTCATGTCAGGGAAGTGAAAACTCTAGATGGAAATGAGAGATTCTGTATTAGGTCCCTAGGATTGCCATAAAAATTTAATACAAGTTGGGGTAGCTTAAAACAACAGAAATTTATTCCCTAAACTCTGTAAGCCTGGAGTTCAAAATGAAGGTTTTGGCAGGCCCGTGATTCCTGTGAAGACTTAATAATGAGTGGCTGTGCTAAGTTTTGCTAATATAAATCTAATAAAACCCAAGTGACTAAATCAGAATTAACTTTGAATTCCCTAGGTTTCAAACTTTGTATGTTTTTGTATCTTCAAATGGGATGACATATGTTTTTGCTCAAATTTCTTTCTTCTTTTAAGTACCCAGCTATTGGATTAAGACCTACCATCATCTTAATCACATCTGCAAAGATCCTGTATCTAAATAATATCACATTCACAAGTACTGGTAGTTAGGACTTTTACACGCCTTTTGTGGGGGCACAGTTCAACTGATAACAAGTTTCTTGTCAGCAAAATTATCAGTCATTGAGACTCAGAGATATTATCAGCATTGAGGTAACCCCAAAGGTACAAGAACTTCTCTACACAAACTCCTGGAAGCATCCTCTCAGACACTATTGAGATGGGAAGAAAAAGTATATAACATATTAATTCTTGTTGTTGTTAGGTGCCTTCCAAACAGTGTCAGACTCATAGCAACCCTACATACATTTATTTGTAGACACAATCAAAAAAGTATATTGAATTGTTCCAGTGTGTCTAGAGACAAGGTCACAGAGCTTCACTCCCCTACTTTGAATCCTGTAAAACCTATCCAAACTACATTAGTTATTTAAGGTTTTCTCCTCTCCCCATGGGAATGGATAGGCTGATGACTTAGGTGCCTGATTCAGAAGAGTCATGAAAGTTTGATTACTTCCTCATCTCAAAATTCAGAGTGTTCTTGGGGGCCAACACTGTGGTCCCAATACTAATCTTCTTTACCTTTAAAGCAGATAAAACTAGAATAAAGAAGAAATACAGGTCCCATGTGTTCTTAGAGAAAAAATGGTTCCTCATAAATTATTAAGACATATTTATTTTCACTTTCAGCTTTCCGTCATTCATAGCTCAATCAAATGAGTTTCCAGTGCTTTCAATATTCAGAACTCTATATTGCATAGTAAGGTCCTCATTACCAACACATTTTCAGTTTAATAACTCTGGTTTAAACTACAACTACACTGCTCTTCATGTGGAACTTTGACAGTTACTATTTCATCTTGCTGGTAATACCACTTCCTCTACTTGCCCCAACAGGTTTGAAAAGGAATAAGGCACCATTTTCAGAGTTTGTTTCTGTGTTAGTCAGAATTTCATTATGTGGTCACATTCCTGACATGTTGTTATTGTTGTTGTTGTTCGGTGCTGTCGAGTCATTATCTGACTCATAGTGACCCTCATAGGGTTTTCAATGGCTGTTTTGGGATTGCCTTGGGAGTGGATTGCCAGGCCCTTCTGCCATTTTTGTGGTGTTGGGAATTGAACTCGGGACCTCAGAAACTGCAGCGCAGTGCTCTACCAACTGAGCTAAATCCTAGCCCCATTCCTGACACAGACGACTTAAAAGGAGGAAAGATTTGGGCTCATGATTTTAGCGGATTCAGTTCAAGGTCTGCTGGATCTCTTGCCTTGGGCCTGAGGAGAAGTAAAATATGGCAGCAGGAACATGTGACAGAGGGTGCTCATCTCATGATGCCCGGGAATCAGGAAAAGTAGAGGAAAGGGCATAGGACAACATATATCCCCCAAGAACACCAAGTGACCTAATTCTTCTAACTCCTACCTTTGAAAGTTTCCATCACCTCCCCAAAATGCCATCAAATTATGAGTCTATTAGTAGACTAATCACTAAGGAAGAGCCCACATGATTCACTCCCCTCTCAATGATTAGATCTACCATCTCAGGACCAAACCTTCAACCCTGAGCCTTCTGGAGGAACACTTTACATGTGCACCGTAATAGTTTCCCTCTTAGTTTTCATCCACTACTTCTCTAAATTTTCATTAGCAGGCAGGACTGTGCTGTCCCTTTCCCCACCCCACATCCCCACACAATCTCACACTTGAGTAACAACATTCACTACCAAATTCCAAGAACTATTTTCTTATCACTGACCAGAGAACATGAAGCCTTTGTTCTTCCTCTTCAAAAAATACCTGTCTCCACCAGGATCTAATTTTCAGAGCCCAAACCTTGAAGAACTACAATTCATTTGAAATCTATCTCATTTTCCAGCTAACTGGTCACAACTTCTTATAGAAGGCATCTGACTTTAGGGGACAAAGACAAAAGACAATTTATTACTTACAGCAATAAGAGTATCCAGAGTGTCAATATTCTTATTTGTGCCAGTTGCCCAAACCTCAGTGTCAATTGTTGTTGTTAGGTGCTCTCAAGTCGTGTCCAACTCATAGCGACCCTCATAGGGTTTTCAATGGCAGAGTGTTTCAAGATTGCCTTGGGAGTGGGTTGCCACGTCCTTCTCCCACTTTTGTGGTGCTGGAAATCGAGCTTGGGACCTCAGAGACTGCAGAGCAGTGCTCTACCAACTGAGTTAAATTCCAGCCTTCAGTGTCAATAGTGCAATGTAAAGACCAGTTGATACCTGAAAACAGTGGTTTGTGTTACACTAGAGGCTTTTGAGCTTAGAGAAGAAGAATCTTTAGTAAAGGCAGTAATTACATACTTGCCTATGCTACAGAGGAAATACATATATATGTATATGTGTGTATATACATATTTATATATGTATATGAATACATACATATTTATATTTATATTTACATTTTATATTATACACATTTTCTCCTTATGGATTCTTGATGGAATTACATGACATAAGATATGTAAAATTATAACCCAGTGTCTAACATAACAGTTAAATATTTGCTCTTATTTTTACATCTTATATAGTATAAAAATAATAATTAAAATTATGTGTAGTATATTAAAATTATGATGCTTTCCTCCATGTAGCAATTTTCCTAATTATATATTAGCTGTGGTGAATATGATCCCTTAAAAATTATAGATTTCTTAGTTTTTTTCAATATCCTAGTTTTTTTCAAATCTCTTAGGTGAAAAATCATCCAAAGTATAAGAGGATTTCAGCTGTTAAGGTTCAGTGGCAGTTCCCATCTATATATCCTAGTTTAAGATCTATCCATGCACAGTACTGGAGATCAGGTCTTCAATGTACAAATTTTGGAGGGACACAAACATTCTACCCAAACACATACTCTTTTGAACAAAATTTTTCATGAACAATTTTCTTTGTCAATATGCATTCTCCAAAAACATGAAAAAGTACTAGAAAAAGATCTTGCTCAAAGAGCAAAGTAAAAATGTAGAAGTACCAAAGTCAAATATAGAGTGTTGCATGATATCAAGCTCCATTTCAAGCAGTTTGGGGCAATTCACCTGGCTTAAGGTTTATAGCAAAGTTGTAACAAGTGTTAACACTGGAAGCCAAGATCAAGAGGCTCAGATAGCAAGTCAACCAAGTAAAAGGACACATACTCTGTGCTTCAGATAAAACAACTAAATTTTAGTGCTTATATGAAAGCATTTTGGGGCTACATTTATTCCAAACCTAGATAATGGGAGTGGCAGACGTTTGCGACCAAGGGTCCATTAAGAGGAAGAAGACCCTTGCTTGCTGCCATGCAGTGTAGTAATTAGTTCAACAGTTGGCTATTTTGAAAACTCCAAGTGAGCCAAGTACTCTCAGACAGACAGTAATGTTATAAAAATATAATCTGTACAAACATCTAACTCCAGGACCAAGCCATACAGATTGCGTTTACTAGTTTATGTTTCACATATCTGTTCAGATTCATCACTTTCTGTTGATTGAAGGAGAACAAATATAACACTTATTTCAGTTTGTTAAGGAAGCAGCTGCTACTGTAGATGATTATACATGACGATCTTCAAGCTAAAACAATTCCAAAATGTCACATGATCACTTATTTAAACTTATATTCCAACAGTGTATTAGTTCAGTCATTTTAAGTATTTATATGATATTGTCATCCCAACCTTACACTACTACATTTGTTCTAAATGTTGAAAACCTTCATATATTACTATCTTATACCAAGGGTTTGAGGAAAAGCTAAAGCAGTTTTAAAATTCATATTGTGATATACTTTAAAGCAAGAAAATAAATGCTTAATATGTGTAATCTCTATATGATTTGAGATCTTTCAAAGCAAATATTAGTGTATATATGCTGCTTTATAGAATATAAATATGATTCTTAATCCCTAGATACAGTAGAATCTCTTCCTGAGACAATTTTACAAGAATATGAAATAGAAGCTGTTATAAATTAGAGAGAAAGCAGTAACTATAGTACATATAAACACATAAATACACACCTCAAGTAGAAGACGAAAACTGAAATATAGAAGGCATCACCTTTGTTGTTACTCCTGGAATTTGATCTCCAGTTTCAGAAATTCTCTTTAAAGTTTTATAAATTGGATACATGTCAATATTTCAGGATAAATCTGATTTTAATAGGAAAACACACATATATAAGGGAAAAATCAATTTTAACATAACCTAGGTACAAGGTATATGATTTGAATGAAAAATTAAGGTTCTATGTTACGGGATCCTAAACCCTAAGAGTAATATATAAATTTCTAGTACAATTGCAGTAATTGTCTATAGATAAAATGGCAGATCAGACTAACTATTAAAATCATTTTGAGATAGAATATCGTCTATACGTTATGAACTAGAAAAAGACACATAAAAAACACCTTACATCAGTACAGGGTATTTACAGAAGGTCAAGAGAAAAACAAGCAGGCAGACAAACAAAAACAATGGCCAAAGTGGATCTGCTCTGTACTATTCAGTATTTACTTTTGAAAGTCTGTTACTAAACTGGGACCTTTCTTTCACAAATATGATAAAACAGTTGGGAGAACATAAATAACCACCAGCAATCCTTTGTCTGAAAGAGGAGACTGCAAGAGGAATGCCGACATTCATGCACCCAAGAGTGAATTTGAATTACAATAAATTTCATGTTATGCTGCAAAATACTTAAGACACTAACCGAAGATATTTGAGTATGCTTTATATAGGGAGAAAAAAATCATGTTATATATGAGAAATGTTGGAGAATAACATTTTCTGTGATTTTTCTACATTATGTCCCAGAGAACTTGACTTTGAACTCCAAAAACTTGGGGGATGGGGATTTAGCTATCCTAAGCACCTATATTCTTCTATATTTTTGACTAATGGAAAGATGCAGCTATGTGTTTTATATTTTTATAATCTCTTGTGTATTGAAAATCTTTTCTTGTGTATTGAAAATCTAGAGATCTTCTTGTTTTTGTTTTATGATTTCTCTCTCAAATGCACAAATAAATAAGACTAACTTCTATAGGGAAGCATTTGTTTCTTAGGCCTCAGTAGCATGGCAATAAAAGAAGATTACAGACAAGTACACAGTATAAAATTTCTCTGAGACTTTGTGTCCAGCCTCCTCCATTTTCTTAATAGATGATCTTGAACGTTCCCTGGAAGTGTCAAACTTAATGCCTCCAAAAGTTAGTTGTCTCCATTACTATTTGAGTGTTAGCATTTTTTCTTTCTTCTTTTGCTTACTGAATATCCCAGTTATTGCTTCCTGGAATTGTCAACTATGCTACCAACACCCACTAGAGACATCACTATACTGTAGTGGCCACAGATCCAAATGCCTGTCCCTGAGGCTGACCTTGTCATTAACGTCTGTACCAATTACTGTTGACTACCAATGTTGAGAGGACCCCATAGACTAAGCTAGGAATGCTGCCAAATCTTCCAGACTGTCTCCATCCATCAGCACAAATGTCCCTGGTCTGTGTGAAAATCCTCTCTCTCTCTCTGTCTCCCTGTCTGTCTCCCTGTCTGTCGCTCCCCACCCCACCCCCGCTCACACACACACCCTAGGGTACAGGGAATAAAGATAAGAGAAGATTGCTACTAATTATAAATACTGTATTCAGAAAATTTTCTCTCAGAAGCACATTTGCAATTCTTTTACTATTTAATTACAAGTATTATTTGAACACATATCCTGTTTTAAGTATTATTCTCAGCAATAGAGAAATATCAACAAAAAAGGCAAAGGAGTATTTAGGTCAGGATAGTGTTCTTAGATGTTAGAAAGAAAATAAGTAAATAAATAGATTATCATTGTTGTTAGGTGCTGTCAAGTAGGTGCCCGACTCATAGTGATCCTATATAGAACAGGTGAAACACTATTGTTAGTGCTTCTCTGCTATTCATTGGGTTTTCAATGGCTATTACTTTTCGAGGGTGGGTTGCCAGGTCCGTCTCCCAAGTCTATAGCACCTGGTGTTCTCAGGCAGTCTCCCATGCAAGTACTAACCAGGTCCAACCCTGCTTAGCTTCCAGGATCTGATGGGATCACATGCCACAGTGGTTATGTCTGCAGGCAGATTATCATTACCAAGAATGAAATAAAGTGAATGATGTGATAGAAAGTTACGCTATTAATGGTACTCTAAATTAGTTCAACCACTTTGGAAATTAATATGGGAGCACCTTAAAACACTAAGAATATAACTGCTATGTGACCCAGCTATACCACTCCTGAGAATATACCAAAGGTAGATAAGTCATCTCATCACAGGGACACCCACACTTGCATATTTAATGCAGCCCTCTTCACAAGTGCATGGATATGGAATCAACCAAGATGTCCATCAACAGAAGAGTGGATTAAAAAATTATGATATATATAAATATATATATATATATTTGTTATTGTTGTTAGGTGCCATCTAGTCGGTATCCGATTGCAATCCTCATAGGGTTTTCAATGGCTGTTTCGGGATTGCCTTGGGAGTGGATTGCCAGGTCCTTCTCCCATTTTTACAGTGCTGGGAATTGAACTCAGGACCTTAGAGACTGCAGTGAAGTGCTCTACCAACTGAACTAAATCCCAGCCCATATATATATATATATATATATATATATATATATATATATATATACACACACACATATATACATATACACATACACAATACATACAATGGAATATAATTCAACAATAAGCAAGAATGTAATTATGTCATTTGCAAAATGGATGAAACCGGGGAACATGAACATGATTGTGTGTGTGTGTGTGTGTGTGTGTGTGTGTGTGTGTGTGTGTGTGTGTATGATACAGGGGGTTGAACACAGGGCCTCACACTTGCACACTTTGCAATTGTTGTACCACTGAACTATACCCCTAGCCCATTTGTTTTTGTTTTATTTTGTTTTGTTTTTCTGAGACAG